>JAJJWW010018554.1:0-25774 GCA_023531295.1 Papaver armeniacum
AATAGCAAAGAAAGCATAAACTCTAGATAGTAAATACGGTGTATTCTACACCTATCAGGTGCCAAGGCAAGGTGTGGCTTGGCTTGGCATGTGAGGCCAAGGGTTTGGCAAGCCGTTGGCACATGGTGCGGATAGCATGGCTAGGTGCAGTTTGGCTTGGCATGTGGGGCCAAGGGTTTGGCAAGCCGTTGACACATGGTGCGGCTAGCATTGCTAGATGCCAAGGCAAGGTGTGGCTTGGCTTGGCATGTGGGGCCAAGGGTTTGGCAATTCGTTGGCACATGGTGCGGCTAGCATGGCTAGGTGCGATTTGTGGCATGTAGGTTTGGCAAGGTTGGCATTGCTAGCATGGCTAGGTGCGATTTGGCTTGGCAAGTGGGGCCAAGGGTTTTGGCCGTTGGCACATGAGTTGCTAGCATGGCTAGGTGGTTTGCATGTGGGGCCAAGGGTTTAGCATGCGGCTAGCATGGTGCGTGCGATTTGGCTTGGCATGTGGGACCAAGGGTTTGCCATGGGCGCATGGCGTGGCTAGGTTTGGCTTGGCGCGTGGGGCCAAGAGTTTTCCATGGGCGCATGGCGGGGCTAGCTTGGCTAGGTGCGGTTTGGCTTGGCATGTGGGGCCAAGGGTTTTCCATGGGCGCATGGCGTGGCTAAGCAGCTAGGTGCGGTTTGGCTTGGCACAAATAAGGGTTTGCCATGGGCGCATGGCGTGGCTAGCAGCTGGCCTAGGTTTGGCAGCATGTGGGGCCAAGGGTTTGCCATGGGCGCATGGCGTGGCTAGTTTGGCTAGGTTTGGCTTGGCATGTGGGGCCCGAGGGTTTGCCATGGGCCCATGGTGTGGCTCGCTGGCTAGGTGCGGTTTGGCTTGGCATGTGGGGCCAAGGGGTTTGCCATGGGCACATGGCGTGGCTAGCTTAGCTAGGTTCGTGACCAAGCTAGGGTTTTGGGCCATAGGTCGTTTGGTAACCTCGTGTTGATGGTGGATTTTCATTTAAGGTTAAAATTGTAAAACCAGGAAATTATGCGCTGACATCTTGTAAAAGATAAAGCCATTAATAAGTGTTGGATACTCCCTAACTTAATTCACCAAGAATGGAGCATGTGGCAACAATCCCATTCTATGAATACACGAAATTCATCGGGTTGGAGCATGTAGCAATAATCCCATATACCCCGTGAATTTCTAGCATTATTAATTAATGTCTGTGAATCACCCTTGTATTTCTGTACTCATTATCGGCAAAGCATGACGGAAAGTGTTACTCTTACGCAGCAACACGAACCTCCAAGCATTATAATGAAACCATGTACGAAATACCCATACAGCCGACTCTCGGTGTGTTATACTAGCCCGATTGAGCCCCTCTTGTGTTATACTAGCCCGATTGAGCATCCGACCGACCATATCAACCGGGATATGATCAATATCATCCAACTCCACAAGCATGATTGGATGACCCGATCAATTTCATCACCCCCAAGGTATGGAATACCTTTGCCGCATGGTCGGCCGTTGGCCTAGCTTAAAAAACGTTCATACCAAGCGGTATGGACGGAAAACCCTAAATTAGGGTTTGCGGCATATTACATGTGTCGCAAAACAGTCTCAACCATCCATCTTCGCAGGTATAGATGGAGGGTGTAGATGTAAACTCAAAGGGCCCGAGCATGTCAACACAATCACAGGGGCCCGCCTACACACTTGACAAACCGGGTCAAGACCAACCATGCTTATCGTAATAAATCGTGCGCCCAAACAAGGGGTGACGCATGGCTTTGAAATTCGGCAATTAGGTTTTGAGCATCACGAGCGTCCATCTTCTCCGGCACGAATGGAGGGTCCAAGATTAGATTAAGCGTGTCGGTCATACCAAAGCATGACCACCGTGGACCCATCTATTCCCTCACCCGATCGGCCAAGGCATATCATGCCCGGGTTAATCCAAAACGCACGCCCAAACTAACGTGGTCACACCTCCCAAAACCACAACCGATCTCACCGCTCAACTTCGCCGGACGATTTGGATGGCTCAGATCACGTTTTATGGGATATTCGAGTATAGGCGTGCCACCTTCACACCGAGCCAATCGGCCAAGACCGACAGATTGGATCTTGGAACGATATTACTTTGAAGTGGGCGTGACGTGCGGCTCTTGCGACCGGGTTTTTCTGTCACAAATCGAGTCGACCACTCAACTTCACTCGAGGATGAATTGAGTGACCCAGATCACACTGTGAAGATGGTGTGCACCACCTTGCAAATGGGGTTTCCCCGTTCTGCGAAACTGTCAAGAGGAACAAAGAGGGACAGAATATGGTAAAACTCCATTATTTGCTGTTTTGTTTCTGTAGTTTGTTCATTTTAGCTCAAGTAATGGGTTTCTTATTTGCTATTTTGAATTGTAGTTCTATAAATAGGATAATTACCGCAAAAGATCATGCTTCTGTTCAGCTCTATACTTGTCATATTGATGAGAGTGGCATTTACACTGGCCAGTTCCGCACCTTTGCTCTCTGGTTTCCTCCGAGCTCAGGTTACGGTTCTTACTTATTTTTATGATGTAACATTTAATTGTACAGTGTGTGTTTTCTTCATTGAGTCCTGAATAGTCATTTTCTGAATGGGTGTAGTAATGAAACATAGACAAAGGCTGGTGTTAATGTAGTAAGATTTTGATTGTAAGTCCAGTAATTCATCCTCTTCGACTCTTAATTGTGCGGGTTTGAATGTTATTGCCGGAAAACATGAGCTTTTAGTGTCTCTAGACTCCCGGCGGTTAATTTCTTTGTTAATGAAATGATTTACTTTATTCTTATATATAAATGGCAGTTGATAGTCCATTGAGCGTTGCCATCTTTGTATTGAGGGATGAGGTACGGGGTTGTCAACATGTAGTTTGCATGCGTGTTCCAGATAGTTACGAGTGCAAAACGTAGTTCTCCTTCCTAATTAGTTGATAGTTAAAAATGTATATAGTAATTAGAACGAAGTAGCGGGAACAAAGAAGTTCTTGAAATAGTTGATGATTGAGCTTCAAAATCTATTGATTTAAGAGTAATTATTTAACATTTCTAATTGCTTATTGATTCTATCTTTTTTAAATTTTGTTAGGAGTTGTCACTGCCGCTTGTAATTTTTAATGCAATACTGCATTGCTTTTGCTTAAGTGTTCTCAGTATAGTATGTATCATATTTTGGGACATTGTGCTTTGCTTGTGTTGAATCATGCCAGAAATTGCTGTCTGGTTTTGTTGGTGGATATACTATTGATGATCTTTCGCATTTACTGAGATTGAGTTAGTGAAATAAAAGACTAGGAATTGGATTGAGTTAGTCAAATACAAAATAAACTGTTTGATCATGTTTAATTTGTTTAACTAAAAAACAAGTATTTGGAATTCTGCAGGTCCAAATAAGATTAAAAAGCCTTTCTAGAGGAAGATGAAGCCCTGGTCCAAGCTGAAACTGTCGATTGGCAGCTACAGATCAATTGCTTGATTATGTGAGTGGCAAGTTCTGAAGTGTGCGGCTCAATTGCTTGCTCATGTAAGTGGCAAGTTCTGAAGTGTGCTTCGCAAGGTGCAGGTGGAAGGTCAACTACCTGAATGCTTATCTAGGTTAATGACTAGATTTTCTTTGTAACTTATCATTGTACCCATCTGGTCTTATTGTAGTGGTTCAATGATTGAGAATAATTAGTGAATGGAAATTCTGAATTTGTTTTGGATTTTTTTCATGACTAAATTATCTGTGTATATGTATTTATCTTAACTAACACCTTAAGGGCACTTTCTGAAACCCTTGTCCAATGTGGGTAGAGCGTTTCACCGATTCAGAACCAACTGAAAAAACAACAGCTGGAAACCTTGACCAACCACAAACGTTAGCCAAACCCTTCAACCAACTGAAAAAACAGTTGTTAGAAACTTTGACCAGCTAGACAAAGATAGTTACACCCGACAAAGGTGGTTACACCCTTCAACCAACTGAAAAATGAGCGGCTGAAATTCTTATCCAACCGATAATATAGAAGCTTAAATTCTTGAGCAACCAAATTTCAGTGGAAGAAACTCTTCTCCGTTTAAATATATAGTAGTTACAATCCTTAACCGACACTTGCAACAACTAAAAATCAGTGGGTCAAATCCTTTAGCAGCTAACGACATTTTATAATTGACCACCTCTACCAACAGTGTTTAAGTCTTCAGCAACAAACTCTTTTGTGGGTTAAATATTTCAGCAACAATGCTTTATGTACTCTACCAACGATAGTCCGTAGTTCTGGGAAAATTGCACTAACTCGGATCCGAGTCGCTTCATTGTAGTCGGAAGATACTGTTCCAACAACATGGTTGGTACACATCTTTAGCAAATCAATCTTCACCCACAGTAGCATATCGGTTGCCATGTCGGTTGCTATAGAGCTCCATCCGCTAAAAAAACTGCCCTGTACCAACTGAATCCAGGTAGTCGCTAAAGTCCAATTTTCTTGTAGTGCTTGTACCCGTTAGAAACATGCATGTCCATTGCTAAGGCGTCCAGATGAGAGTACAGCGATCCAAGGAACAAGGCACCCAGGGGAAGAACTTTACCTTTTGCCAGCTTTATAGCGATCTTAACGAGGTCACCTCTAATGGTCTTCTTTCCAGAACCGTCGTCGAATATATCTCGGATAGCCATAAAGACAGAACGCAATCACGCCGAGCTCATTTTCCAACTCTTGATCCGCTCGGAGGTGCGGGAGACCACTCCGACACCCACCAGTTTAAAAGCATCTCGTATCTTTTTTCTCCTCCTTATCAGATGTCGAATCCCGCCACCTTTTGAAGTATAGCATCATAGTTACGTTGCTCCGTATCAGAGAGATCGTAAGAAAGACTTCCAGCAGAGGCGGGTTCATTAATGCGGCTACACTCTCCGGAAGTAATAGTCATCTCCCCATCTAGATATGGATGTATGAGTATAAATGCGCCACCGAGAAATGAAGGTAATCAAACCCGCAAGCGTCTTTCTTAATTTCAAGAGCACAGATGCCATGACCGCATTGAGGATTTGCGCTTTGGTCAAATTATCTTTAATGTCCTTATTACTCAACATGCGTCTCATCCATCCTTCATAAGAACCAGTGGAGTATGGCAAATCTTGAAGTCAATAGGGAAGGCGGATATTCGTTTCTCTAGGAGACAAAATCTCATCACAAGTCTTTGAAGAAGAAAATGGATCAAAGCATCCATATTTTCCGAATCTAAAGCGGGACTATCTTATGAGAAGGATGTCTTCTAATGTTTGGAAAAGGCGAGGTGAACAACTCATCATCGATGTTCGGATATCTTTGAAGCCACCAACACTTCCCGGCTTGATACCAAAGCATTATCTCCTAAGACATCTCAACAGAATTCTTTTCTTCATTCCACAATGAAATAAAAGACAGGAGTTAGAACTTGCATGAAAAACGCATGAAGCGTGTAGTCACGCACGACAAGACACGTTGAAACGCACAAGAGCTGGGATTAAGCCCAAATACCAGTATTACTCAAATTTCAGTCTGGTATTGGTTTCAAGTCCGGTACAAGTTTCAGTCTGGTATTGGTTTCAAGTCAGGTACAAGTTTCAGTCTGGTATTGGTTTCAAGTCCGACAAGTTTGATCTGTATTGGTTTCAAGTCCTGTACAAGTTTCTAACCGGTATTGGTTTCAAGTCGAGTACAAGTTTGATCGATATTGGTTTCAAGTCCAGTACAAGTTTCGATCTGTATTGGTTTCAAGTCCAGTACAAGTTTCGGTCTTCGTATTGATTTCAAGTCTCAGTATAAATTTCAAGTTCGGTGTTACTTAAGTTTCAAGCTCGGGCACAAGACTAATACAAAGTCGACTTTCAATCAAGCATACACGGGCCCGCGTTCATCCGCACACATCATAACACGATTTTTCTTTATTCATGGGAATCGTGTCTACGAGATTCAAGTCAAGGTTTTCTTTTCAAGATACAACCTAAAAGCTAGGTTTTGCATGCAATGGTGGAAAGAAGCAAAAAACAACATGATCATGGATTCACGGGTTGTTTTACTAAGCAATTCTAGAAAATATTGGCGTATCAACCACGGTGGAAAAAACTAAGCATATGCACATCTTACAAAAGGTGTTTACCTAGCAAACTAGGGTTTTACCTTTATATAAAAAAAAAAAAAAAAAAAAAAGGGAAGCGAAACTTACCTTGGACGGCAGCAACTCCGGCAACGACGGCGGCAATTTCGGGCAAGAAGAATAACGGCGTTGGCGGGAGCGGCAGCAGCAAGGTCGTGGACGAGAGCAGCCAAACAAAAAAAATCGTGAGGAAAAGAAAGGGGTTTGGTCTCTTTTATAAACAAAAAATTAGAAGAATCCCAATAGAACAAGGATTCCTCTTTTATTTGGTTTCCTCTTTTGATTCAAATACCCAAAGAAGGAAACCGATCCCACCAAAGGATTCCATACAAGCGCAACGGCATGGACAACTAGCGGTCGGTCAATACTCTTCCGGGTAAACTTCCTTTATCTTGTCTTCCTCACATATGTATGTCACCCTCTCATGCCTACCCCACAATAGTGTAACCATTATGTGCTAGGCAGGGGACTTAATGTTGATGGTGGATTTTCATTTAAGGTTAAAATTGTAAAACCAGGAAATTATGCGCTGACATCTTGTAAAAGATAAAGCCATTAATAAGTGTTGGATACTCCCTCACTTAATTCACCAAGAATGGAGCATGTGGCAACAATCACATTCTATGAATACACGAAATTCATCCAGGTTGGAGCATGTAGCAACAATCCCATATACCTGTGAATTTCTAGCATTATTAATTAATGCGCAATCGGCCTTGTATTTCTGTACTCATTATCGGTGCGGCATGACGACCGAGTGTTACTCTTACAGAGCAACACGAACCTCCAAGCATTATAATGAAACCATGTACGAAATACCCGCATGTGCCGACTCTCGGTGTGTTATACTAGCTTTGATTGAGCCCCTCTCGATGTGTTATACTAGCCCGATTGAGCATCCGGACCACCATATCGGTCCGGATATGATTGCGATCATCCAACTCCACAAGCATGATTGGATGACCCGGATCAATTCCATCACCCCCAAGGTGTATGGAATACCCATCGCCGCATGGTCGGCCATTGGCCTAGCTTGCCAAAAAACGTTCATACCAAGCAGTATGGACGGAAAACCCTAAATTAGGGTTTGCGGCATATTACTGACCGCAGTCGTAAGCGTCAAAAATAAATTACACTTTCTTACTACTCAAAATATAAATATAGCAAGGGCAAGAAAGGATCGATCCCACAGAGAGGTCTAGGTTGTCAAATTGTTGTGGTTTCTATATAAATTACCGGTGTTTTCTCGATTTTTATGAAAGTAAAATAAACTAAAAACAAATAAATAAAAGTAAACAAATAGATTCAAGGATAAGAAATATTGGTTAAGGATTTCGTTTTTCATTCACTAACATGCTTTTCACAATAACTAGAATTGATATTTTAATCTCAACTTTTATCAAAGACCCTAGAATACCTTGATCGCAAGAATATCCCGCAAACCTCCTCATGTCATCAACAAACACATTAAAAGATGCGAATATGAATTCTACCTAAAGGAACAACCTAACGTGTAAAAGCACTAATCAAGTTTAATTCCCTAGATGCATTAGGTTCTATGAAATCAGGCCAATCAAAGCAATTGAACGTGGAAAGCGCACTAATTCAATTTAACAAAGGTTACGATTCACATATGATCATAAGAATATATCACTACAAACTTTAATCATATTATGCTACTTGTATCCAAGGAATATCACTTTTGCGTATAATAAACCCTAAACTAGCAATAGATGTGATTAGAAGTTCTACCAATTTGCAACTTGACAAAACAATCAATCAATCATAAAACAATATTTTCGTAGAATTGCAAACGATAAATATGAGACAAAACTAATATATTGAATCAAAGAATCATGCTTTGTGAAATCCAACTATTCCATAACCAATAATAAACTTAGGTACTCATATTCATGGAGTTCATAACAAGAAGAAAGAGAAAAGACTTCATGGTTGTAAACCCTAGAACAAAGTAGAGAAAAGATAATAAAACGTGGTCCAAAACATTGTAGAAGTCTTCCCTTTTGTAGTCTTTTTCTCCTTCCAAAACTAGGTTTTGTCTTCAAAGTCCATTAGTTAGAAATTCACCCGGCCCACCATGGAGAGAAACCCGTGTAGAATTTTTTTCCCAAAAACGCTCATTGGAAAACGGGATTATGGCGGGAATCTTCACGGAATAGTCGCGGAAAATGTCTCGGGTGTCCAAACAAAGTCAAACCGGTCACCGGTCAACGGGTCAAAACGGCCGAGTCAACTCGGTCAGCTCGATTCAACTCGGTCAGACCGAGTCAGGGAGAGTCAGGGTCTGTCAGGGTGAGTCAGGGTGAGTCAGGGTCTGTTCTGGCCAAGCCATTGCACAGGCCATATCCTGAGCTGCACTATCATTGTGCATCATTGCTTCCCTTCCACCCATCTTGGCCCGGCTTCTTCATGTTTTGCAACTCACTTACAACAACTCAATTTTCTTGCTCATTTCACCCAATTCCTTCCTTGTCTTGCCAATGGCTTCTCAATCCTCTCAAAGCAACAAACCTTGACCTCGCACCATTCTTCATAAGCACCAAAGTGCCGTGCACAAACCCTATCTCGAATCTTCCGAGAAAAACCACAAATCATAACCCATTGTATCTCCCGAGTTCTTAAGAGCACGACACTTCTTCATTCCATTCCCCGGCGCAATTTCACCGGCCAACACCATAAAAGCTCAACCTCATCGCCATGTAACTGGATCTGTGCCTGCACTGCTATACTCATTCCATGCCCCGCCTCAAACACTCCATCAAGAAGACCAATTGAAGTACCAAAGACCATCTCATGCCACGCTTTCAGTTTGCACCACCAGTGCCTTCCATTCCCATGACAACTTCCACAAATTCTTGTCAACTCCTTGCTTGGCTATCTCCATCTGAGCTGCATTCTTGGCCCCATATGTTTCAGCTTAGACCATTGCAAAATCACCACAGCATCTCTCCAGGCCAAATCTGAATTCTTGCCATTCCCTGCAATTGCATTTCCATTGTCTGATTCATCACAATCCCAGCTCAAATCAACCTATCCTAAGCATACATCTAGGTAGCCTCATCTGCCCCAGAACCCATGTCAACACCAACACCACCAACACAGACCACTTCTGCAATTTCCTAACACCTGCAACACAACTCCTCACATCTCTATGCCTGAAATTCAAATCCTCAGCTGCTCCATTCTCAGGCCACCAACACCTGCACCTGAAACTCCACATACACATCACCAGTTCACAATCACCACCAAACGACACCTTGCGACAACCATTACCAGGCACTGAATTGAGCATTGATCACACTATGAACCCATCTTCTTCTCCTTTGAGTTGGGTCTCTGAACTCATCACATCTCCCTCCAATTACTTAAATCAGCTGCAACATAGCTTCATCCTTGTCCATGATATCCTCAATTCAGCAATACCCAATTAATTGCAACTTCTTCTTGCTGTAATCAACCACAGACAACTTCAATGAAATCAACATCTAATTCAATTCACACCAACAGCCTCACTAGCAATTGCAACCTAGATACCCATGAACTTCATCTGCTTCAAACCCACACAATCCATCCACTGAATCATTTGAATTCGTCCTCCATCTCTGCCATAATCCTTCCAACCTTGCATTTGAGTCTCCCTCATCACAGCAACTCAACCATAAACATTTCCACCATCATCTCGCCCAAATCCATTGTAACCACCAGCAGATTCGATCGAAACCCCCATCTAAATCTTCTCATTCTTCTCAGTATCAATTATCCTAGCGATTTCGTCACCAGAATCCATTATTAACAACACCATTCTCTCAATCGAAGCCACTGACCATAGTTCCTCACTCTTCTCTCGATCTGATTTTCCACCTCTAGCAGGGGTTGCTGTTAATTTCTCAGGTGAATGGAATGAATGAAAGATGAGATGAATTTCTCTCGATTTAGGGCTATAGTGTAGGCTGATATTGCCACCCTAGAGAGGTAGATAAGGGCCAACTTAATTCTAACCCCCTTAACCATTAGCTGGCCTGCATTTAGTGTTCTTTCACATAGAAGCGCCCCTTAACCTTAGCTCTACTGTGTTTAGTACTCCTCCAAATAGGGTTTCCCCTTAAGCTTGACTAGGCTCCAGATAGCACATGCCTGTGAAATGACACTCTTGCCCTTTGCTTATGAGTCCTTGTTTTGCCCATAACTTCTTCATACGAACTCAGAATGACTCCGTTCTTTCGCCATTGTCTTCATCTTCTCGTCCTCTACACAATGAAAAGTAGAAATCTTGCATTTGAACGAGTTCCAATTGGTCTTTGGCTTTTCTCCACTTGTGACTTCACTTTTGTAGCTATTTCCACTTCTTTTCGCTCCAAATGACTCCATTGCACCTAATAACTCAAAAGCACACATAAGATACATAATTCACAAGAAAAATAGCAAAGAAAGCATAAATACTAGATATTAAATACGGTGTATTCTACACCTATCAATTACATGTGTCGCAAAACAGTCTCAACCATCCATCTTCGCAGGTATAGATGGAGGGTGTAGATTTAAACTCAAAGGGCTCAGAGCATGTCAACACAATCACCGAGGGCCCGCCTACACACTTGACCAACCGGTCAAGACCAACCATGCTTGGTCGTAACAAATTCGTGCGCCCAAACAAGGGGTGACGATGGCTTTGAAATCGAATTAGGGTTTTGAGCATCACGAGCGTCCATCTTCTCCTACACGAATGGAGGGTCCAAGATTAGATTAAGCAGTCCGGTCATACCAAAGCATGACCACCGTGGACCCATCTATTCCCTCACCCGTCGGCCAAGGCATATCATGCCTGGTTAATCAAAATGCACGCCCAAACTAGCGTGGTCACACCTCCCAAACCACAACCGATCTCGACCGCTCAACTTCGCCGACGATTTGGATGGCTCTCAGATCACGTTTTATGGGATATTCGGGTATAGGCGTGAACACCAGCCTACCACCTTCACACCAGTTAATCGGCCAAGACCGACCAAGATTGGTCGTCTTGGAACGTGTGCCTGAAGTGGGCGTGACGTGCGGCTCTTGCGGCACCGGTTTTTCTGTCACAAATCGATCTCGACCACTCAACTTCACCGGATGAATTGAGTGACCCGCATCACACTTTCGAGAGGTAATGGGGTATAGGCGCCTACACTATCATGCCGTCTACATGCATGTATGGTCGGCCCGGCCAAAGTTGTATCCGATGCTTGGTTTTCGACCAAGTTGAAGAGTGATGCTCAGTGCACCTCTTCAAAACCCTAATTTCATTAATCTGGCCGTGGATGAGTGTCTCAAAGATCATCTCATCCGTCCAACTTCACTGACTTGGTTATACAACACCGGTCAGAGTTAGTTGGTCAGTGAGGCGTCATTACCCATCACTTTACCACACCATGATGCAAGACTCGCATAAAATACACACGATACTTCACAAGTATCAACTTCCCGAATAACGCAGTTATTCAAATTAGCATTACATGCTACCTATCGTGGATCCACGATCCACACGTTCACACATCAATCATGTCACACCTTTGGGGATACATATGGGTATTGGTCTCGGCGGTTTTACGGCGTGCGGCGTGCAACGCGCCATCACAAGAACGTGTTAGAAGTCATGGACGGTAAGAGATGAACAGAGAAGTGGGCAAGATCGGTCGTGTGGCACCGACGCACAACTCCACTACTCCATCACTCCACTTCCTCCACTTCCCACGAGAGACGTGAATAAGGCTCAATGACTTGTATAAATAGGTTCTCCGCCCTATTTCAAAAACAAGGGGAAAACAACAGAGGCAAGTGTTAATACAAAACGTATTCCAACACCCAGAGCTCGCTTGCATCAATCGTAAGCTCTGCTCATCTTTACGTTACAAGTCATTCATAGCCAACACCTTCACAATCTCAACACCTTCTTCGCTTCCCTCCCTAAGATCAACCCCATCTCCTTCACTTTGTGACCGAAACAAGTCTGGAACGGCCATTTCTTGGTTTAGGCCGGATTTGCACAGATTGACTTCCGAATCTACAAGCACTCACCGCGCGGTGCATTTGTTTAGGGTTTAGATTCATTCCTCATCCACACACCCCAAATTACCAAATTCAACAGGAGTAGTTTTCACCCATAAACACCTCGGACGGCTAGGATTTGCTCCTGGGATTGAAGGGCGACCGTTGATTGTCGCACGCCTTCGTTTTTGGTAGCCGCGTAGGGAAAGCCGCAAGGTGGCGCGGCTAGGTTGGCATGGGGCCATTGCAAGGCGCGTTTGGCATGGCGCGGTAGGTGTGGGTGGCATGGTTTGCCATTGGCACCGGGGGTGCGGCTAGCATGGTTGGCATGCTTTAGCTGTGGCCGGGCATGGTTTTCCATTGGCATTGGGGTGCGGCTAGCATGGTTGGCATGCTTTGGCGCGGTGGGCTGGCATGGTTTTCCATTGGCACCGGGCGCGGCTAGCATGGTTGGCATGCCTTGGCGCGGTAGGTGTGGCGGGCATGGTTTGCCATTGGCACAGGGGATGCGGCTAGCATGGTTGGCATGCTTTGGCGCGGTAGGTGTGGCGGCATGGTTAGCCATTGGCACATACGGTGTGAGAATTATGGTTTTGGCCTGTCGAAACCCTAATCAGCATTAAAAAAAAGGTACCCTTGTAATTTTCTCGCAAAAAAATTAAAGGGTTCAATAAATGTGCTTGGTTTGGACATTGTTACTCAAGTTACGTGACGTCACTTTGTCGACTAGGGTTTTACAATTTTACCCTAAGCTAAAAACCACCATCAACATTAAGTCCCCCGCTTAACTCGAATGGTGCCTTGTTGCGAGGTAAGCATATGATGGTGACAGACAAGGACGAAATCAAGATGTAAATCATTGCAAAGATGGTCGGAAAATCCGACTAACCTTTTTGAAGAGAGTTCTTGCTTAGGTGTTGGCGGCCCCACGTAAGTTGTACTGGGATGCGAGACCGTGGAGTGGTGAAACGAAATTTGCTGGCTTGGTCTGGCCGTACATCACCGAGGCAAAGCGGGCGCGGTCTTGGAAAGGCAAGCATGGTGAATGGCTTGACACGGTCGTTGTTTGTGGTAAGGAGAGTTCATGATCCCGCGTTTGGCAGCCTTGCCTAGATTTTATTTGTGTAGACCGTGAAGCGGTGAGGTGAGAGATGTCGACTTAATCTGACTACTCATCGTCTTGGCTGGGTTAGGGAACATCATGATGCTGGCTTGAAGAGTTGTTGGTATCGGCGTGGCAAGCCATGGCATGAACAGACTGGCATGATAGAGCCTGCGGTAATGGAGTGGACGGCTATGCATGGTAAGGCGCGGTTTGCTTGGTGATTTATCTTCAAGGCGTGTACGGACGGTGTGGCGTGGTGGAACCAAGATGTTGCGCGGTTAGCTTGGTGATTTGCCTTCAAGGACCCAGCTGCCTCTTTTCCTTACTTGGCTCAAACAAGAAGTTCTTTTCTCTTCAAAAACCCGAGAGTGTTATGCCCACAAAAGGGGCGTTACTCCTTCTGCTTAGGTTACGTTACCGCTTTTGCTTCCGAATCTCAGTGCTGGCGGCGGGAAAGCAAAACACGAGCTAGCGTGTCTCAAACACGTTCTTCCACGTTCTCTCACCAAACCCTAATACAGCCAGGCATGAGGCTTCCCTTTATATTGGCTGGTGGGATGAAGTTTAATTAGGATCGGATATCATGCCTTAACTCACGGCTAGTATAAAAACTTTCCTTTTCTGAACCGCATCGTTCTGCTGAACATAAAAGATGATCTTGAACCCTCCATTCGCATAGTTCATCTGTTCTTTGTAGTGTATAATGGGACCATCCAGAGACAGCCATACCTTTAATTCTTCGGAGAAAAACTTTGGAATCGGCGAAGACCAGTTTTCTTCTCATGAGGAGGCATTAGGTAGAATCGAATCTCTGTTCCATGAAACTGGTGGAATTATCAAGAACCTTCCTTCTATCTATCTCGGATAAGTGAGGGCGCGTGTTCGGACTTTCTTGGGTTCGGTGAACATGGAGGAGGAAGGGGAAGGTGGTGAAGAACCCTGGTGTGTTGAGAAGCTCTAGTGCACAGAAACTTTTCTCGGCCCAAAGTGCTAGGCGGATCGGTCCGCTCCTAGGTTGAAACAACGGAGAACCGAGCCGTGGGATTTTTAGAGGAAAGCCAACGTAACTTCTTCGTTCAGACGGGCGTTATAATTCGATCCCGATGCGAGATGAATCAAGAAATCTTCCTTCAGAGGTCGCTTGAGAAGACCTTTGAGGAAGACGTTGCGCTTGGACAAGGCTGAAGCATCTTTCGGAGTTGGCGTCGGGGATGTCGTCGGCATACATTGGGGGCATCATGGTGGCATATCTTTGGACCAGTTGTTGAAGCGGGTCTTTGGAAAAGAGATAGACATTTGTTGTCGCCGAGGTTGCTTCGGATGGGATGTTGAGGTTGCTGCTACTAATGCCGTCGAATGGAACTTTGCTGCCCGAGAGATTGTTGGGGAAAGTGCTTGAAAATATCTTTGACCGAGGGGACTCGTGTTCCATCTTTCGATGACTAGTTTCTCCCTTTCATCGTTCCTGTTTATTGCTTAGTCGTCTTGATTTTTTTTTTGTAGACTCATCTTTACCTTCTTCTTCGCCAATTAACGTTCCCCCTCCCTTTTTTTTGAATAATTGAATAAGGTATTTCTGGTTGTGATATGATGGCCAATGGCTTTTTTCAAAGGTTTTGGGTTAGTTGGATGTATTTCTCTGAGATCAGGAAAACCCATTCGGAAAGAGATGTATTTTTTTTTTAATGAAAAAGAAATTCCGGAGAAGAATACAAACGGTGTATTCATCTTAGGGAAATACATATATCAAGAGACACTGTCGAAGGAAATACTAAAGGGAGAGTGGTTGGAAAGTACAAAGATTTTAGGGATGGGAAAGCTTGAGCCATCGCGAGTGGACTATCACGCCTTCCGGCT
The DNA here is from genome assembly GCA_023531295.1 of Papaver armeniacum. NCBI lineage: Eukaryota > Viridiplantae > Streptophyta > Magnoliopsida > Ranunculales > Papaveraceae > Papaver > Papaver armeniacum. The sequence continues at coordinate 15,153 of JAJJWW010018554.1, forward strand.
TGTCTGTGTTGATGAGCTTGCAGTATCCTCCAAAAAGAACGTCTGCCACCAGATATGGCTCGTCTTCTCTTTCATCAGGAGAACCAATTCGAGCAGCTATTTTTACCGTCATCTTCCCAACTTGAAACGAGTTTACCTTAATCACTATATCTCCGATTGAAAATGGGTTCAGGCGTTGTGTAGCCGTTTGAATCTTGGCCACGTCGGTTTCGGTGGCTGCTTCTAAGTTTCTTGAAAAGTGTTTGAATGACCCAGCACCCCATTCACATATCTTGACGGTGTTTGTGCCAGTAATTGCGCCGAGTCCCCATGATAGAATAGGGGAAGAAATGACTGGTCGCATAGAAGACCGCTCGGCCAGGCTTACTTGCATTTGGAATCCATGAGTTAGCGCCAACAAGTCTTCTCCTGGCATCCGGGTTCCCTCGGTAACTTGTCGATGCAGCAGCTGATGAGTGCCAAATATTGCATATTTATACACCTTTTTATTGGCATTTTACTCATCTTTTGCGCTTAGAAATCAGATATTTTCCCATATTCTGTGTTTTCCTTATTTTCAAGAATAAATATTTGTATTAATTAATTTTGTGTTTTTAGGTAATAAATAAAGTCCGAGAAACCGAGGAGCTAAAGAGCGAAGAATTGAAGTCAAACATCTATGGAGTGATAGCCAAAGCCCGCGCGCAACCGGGCGGTTGCAACCCAACAAGGAAGACTTGGGCTAGAGCTACCCATGACCTCGGGATCCGAGCCCGCTCACTCGAGCCATTGAGATCTCCCTCGCCCTACATCCAACGGCCGCTCCATCACTATACATCATCTGTTGATGCTCCGTGCAACACCAAATCGCTTCAAAACCGCTTACCATCCTCGACCGTTCAGATCATAGCCGCCTCATCCAACGCTCGCTCGGTCTGTCTCATCGTCCGTTGATGTTCGTGCCTCACAGAGAAAATTACCTACCCTATACCCCCACCGAGCAAACCCTAATCTCTCCATCTTCTCTTTCTTCTCTTCTCTCCGTCTCCATCGGAGCGAGCTGCGTCTCCGCCACCTCCTTCTTCACCCATACCTCCACCGAGAGACAACACCACCTCACCTCTCCTATCAAACACCATCACTCAACCACTCCATCATTACCGCCATCACTCTCTCTCTGTTTTTATCTCTTTCTGACTTCTTTACAAACCTAGAAGCTAGGTTAAAGATAAATAGAGTTTAGGGTTTTCACCAACTCCGTTGCATGTTCGATTCAGAGGTCAGAGAAGCATGAGTAGAGCCAACAACCGAGATTCAGAGTATGGGTTCGAGTTATTATTCATTTAATTTCAATTTTTTAAAGAATTAGGGTTTGCTGTTTTGGTAGTTTTGGGAATTGGGTGCATGTATAAATAGAAGTGTTTGGTGAGTGTAGAAGACACACCGGATTAGCCATGAGTTATCACTTTAGGTTTAATTTTGTATTTTGTTACTTCATCATGTTTTAGTTTAATTCGTTTAGGGTTTGAGATGAAACCCTAGTTTATCTGTGTTCTTCTTCATGAACTGTTCTTGAATGATTGAATGTTTGCTAGATAGAATTAATTTAGGTGTAAGAACACTTTGCTCACAAAGGCATACCAACGCCATGGATGCACCGTAGTTGGATCACCTCTCGTGTTGTTTATACTGCAACCCAAGCTTAATGAAATTAACGTTTATCTCTGATTAATTGTGCCTTAATCGCACGGTTAATACTTAGGATAAATACATTAGTTGTGATTAAAGTTATCAATCGGAGAAACATCTTAGACATAAGGCGGGACTCGACACCTCTCCCTTGTTTGTCATAAGAACAAGAGTAATTTCATGAGTGAAGACACAAGTGTAGGTTAGTGGTGGAATTGCAGCCTCTAGTATCACCCCTTTATCTCACTGTTTATTCCTTAGCTTAGGATCACCTCGCTCAACATCACCAGACGGCAAAACCCCATTTTGTTACTCGTTATCCGTGAAACTCGCCTAGGAAGCCATTAGATCACATACATAGCACACCCTTGTCTCTCGTGGATCGACCCGCACTTGCCGCGTCTCCGATAGACGCCGTGCACTTGCGGTATAACCCGTAGGCCATAAAATAACCCATCTTCCAGCCTACCAAGTTTTTGCGCCGACTGGGACTTGAGCGTGCCCCCGTGTTCATTGGCTCGCCTCATTGATTTTCAACCCCGTACATATCCATGTTACATTGTTTTATCAAACTTTGATTAGTATAACTTAGTATTGCATTGTAGTATTCCATCCGTTAGTGTGGTATAGCCGTTAAGTTTTCTAGGTTTGCTTCATTTACTTTTCTTTTTTAGTTTTTGCAACTTGTATTGCATTCTATCATTGCAATTTTTGGCTTAGCCATCTGTAACATACCCAGCCATCAGAAAGCATCCTTGCATTCGAACTTAGTGCACATCTCGCATTCGCATAATGCAAATGTAACAATGGCTGCTCCATTGTTTTGAACCTGTGAGAACCGAGTTTGACATTGCTCCTCGTAGCATAGCCCCGAACTCGAGTGCTTTGCTCGCAGCTTAGCTCGTAATCGTAGCACACTAGCTCGTTGCTTATTGCATAACATCGAGGACCGAACTTTGCTTGTTAAGCTAACAGTGCAAGTGGCAAGGCCGAGCCAACCCAAGAGGAAGGCGCATAAGGTGCAAACCGAGCAAGCCCCCGCGACTTGTAAGGTAAGTGGTGCCTTGACCTCGAAAACACACATATGCTAGCCGAAAGTACTATACACTATTCCGCTAGTCCGTGCTTACCCGTGCCGATAAGCCGCTGAATTTGTGTGAGACCTTGTGTTGTGTGCCGTTAAGCCCGGACCGTACATTGCCTTGAGCTCCCTTGCTAGCCCCTAAGCCGCAAGCTTGAGCTCCTTTGCATACCCCGGCATAACCCCGAGCATGAGCCATTAGAGCCGCAACTCGAGCATACCCGTGAGCCACTACCGTGAAAACCAAGCTACTCTTGCCTCGCGCCGTAACACCTAGCCTCCAAAATTCTCGGCACTGTGAGTTAGGGTCGATAGCGATTCTTGCAAAGACAGCCTCGAGCTAAGCTTACCACCACCTTATGTCGTGAAATCGCCAACCTAAGCCGCAGAAACCGAGCATATAACTGGTGTTAAACCACCCAAACCACTGGTCGTGCAGATCGAACTTTAGCCCACAAAACGGGTCAAAACTCAACCCATCACCACACCACTGGCTAACTAAACTCATAACTTGGGCTTACACCAAACCAGCCCACCGAACTCCAACTCGGGCTAGCTAAACCCACATCTCTATGCAATAACATCACCTGGCTAATGTAAGCCCAACCGCTGGCTGGAGTTTCTCACTGGTCGCACAAGCAACTCCTGGGCTGCAATAGACTAAGCCCTCATCCGCCGGGCTGTGCTCAAAAATTTCAGCCCACACCCATTAAGCTTTGCACACAACTACTGGGCTTCCCACAAAAACCAAAGAACAAGCCCACATAAACCAAAACCCAACAAACCAAATGAAAACCAATAAACCAAACCAATCCCACTAAAACCAAACTTAGTCCACTACAACTGGGCTTTGAGTTCAATTTGAGTACTAAATCATGTCGATTTTGTCCAACATCTGGGATTCAAACGAATCCCTTAGAGAGCTTGCTTATGGGCACCTTTCACAGATGAACACCCCACATACCATAATGATTTTAGGGCATATTATGAGCCTCTCAGGGCCCCGACCTTGAGTACTCATACCCTAACCATCATGAGCACATGTATCTTGTCACCACATGGGGGAGTTGAACAATTTTATACTCCCCCGACTCCTTGTCTACAATCACTAATGGAAACTCTCATGGAGCAAAATGCTAGGCTTGAAACTGAATGCAATACATGACCATCCATATAGCAACATGCATGATCATCCCTTCTCTAGTGAACCATGTGCACAACCATTTAATGATTATTCATATGAAACATGCATACCCACTATTGAAGACTCTCCCTCCATTGAACAATGTCACATGTTCTTAAAGATGAACAGGATTCATTTAGAAAAAGAAGAATGGAAGGCAGTTCATGATAGAATGATTATTGTCCCTAATAAAGAAAATCTCGAAAATAGTGTTTCTCTTCCTACTCATGCAACTAACACTGAATATGAACCTAATCTAGAGGAAAATGAGTACACTAGAAATGCTAATAGGGAAATGCATTTTTGTTATGATGATGATGATGATGAATATGATATGTTAGAAGAGCATGTGCATGCAGAAAATATGATGGAATCTTTTGGTTCAGAGACGTTAGGCGTCTCTTCTGTGAACCCTATGAATGATACCTCTTCTAACATTCATATATGTGATATGGATTCTGAGCTTGGCTTTGTGAAATTCTTCAGTGAATGTGAGCATGCTTCACAACTTGTTTGTGACTTAGGACAGGATGAATCTTATTGACACTAATGTTCTTTTGGATCATGATATTGTTGTGTCTCGATTCCCCCGCCCATATCACAATATGTTGCTTGCTGATGATTATGACTTTGGTGATTGATGAATTGTTCTATGTCAGTGAACATGATTTACCCCTTTTTGACCTTAGGAAAGTGTGTGATGGTACAAATGATTTTATACATGAAAATAACTTTAGATGTACCTAACCTCTCTCCCGAGTCACAAATTGATACTCCTCCACCCAACCTAGGTGTAGTTTGTCACAAAATTGCAAAACCAACTTTTCCAAAATGCCTAACTTAGGCCTAGAGCTTTGTGCTTCCCAAGTCCTCTTGGACTATTTTGCATCAAAGTATAACACTTTTAAAGAGCCACAGTTGGAATGTGTATATTTGCCTGTTCTTAGCAAAACTCATTTTGAGTTAGACCTTTTGCATGATGTACCTTTAAAATTGCAAGATTTTGTGCTTTCAAACACACCCGTTCACAAGTTTAGGTTTGGGGGAAACTCATTCCCATTTGCAAATCTTACTTGCACTCTCATTTTATATCTGTAAGGTGTTAATGTGTGTACATATTTTCTATTGGGTTGATCCTCAACTCTTTAGATTGTTAGTTTATGGTGAATTTTTGTATATAATCCAGTAGGACTTGTTAATTTTTTTTTCTTGAATCGGTTGAGTCTTCTTGTGCATTTTTTGTGCTAATCCGATATGATCTCCGTTGAGAATATTGGATTCTAGCCTTGACTAATGAAGCTCCAACCTTGCTCCGCCGATATCCGGTAATCTCTTCCCTTTTCTCTTATCAGCATAGTTCTCTCGGTATGTGACTGTTTAAAATTTTTTCTATATGTCGACACATTGAGGACAATGTTTGATTTAGGTTTGGGGGTACATTTGCATTTGCATATAGAGTTTTTAGTCTTTTTAATCTTTTATTTCAAAAAAAAAAAAAAAAAATCAAAATTCAAAAATTTCAAAAATTCAAAAACTTTTTGCAAATAAAAACCTCCAACTTTTAGAGATTTTAGAGTCACTAGCATGCTTCTAGCTATGTTTACATAGAGAGTTTTGACCGAAATAATGAAGTTAGAAGTGTTAGGAGAACACAATCGGTTTCTTAGTTGATTAGAGCGTTAAAGTTGGATTTAACCATACTGGAGGGCGAATTAGGTGCTGTTTAGATATTCGGTAGTAGAATTGTGATCACCCATAGTGGAGACTACCCATTTTACATCAAGTGAGGCACCAACCTTCATTTTTTGCAACTTTCTAGAAAAGTCATTTAGAGTGTGTGTCACCTTACGTAAATTCCGGGTAGGAATGGTGAGCTACCCAACTTCGCACCATTTTCAAAGACTACTTTTGATCTCTTGAGTGCTAGTTTTTGTCAATCATGAGGGTGACGTCTAAAGATGAAAACTCCTTTCTAAATACCGATTTGTAGTTAGCATCATTCTCTCTCTCAATCAGCAAGACCCATAGAAACACATCATCGTCAGCAACCGGAGCAGAATCAGAATATTGAAAGAAAAGTTGATATAGTCCAAGGTGTATATGCAACAAAACTAAGAAAAGAAAAATGAGAATTAATGAAGTTTATGAAAATTGAGTTTTTATCGTTTTATTGTAACATTAGATAAAAAAATAAAAAATAAATAAAAATAAAAATTGTGTTGTATTATTATTTTCGTTTCATGTAAAAAAAAAAAAAAAAATCAAGTTTTTGTAAAGTTCGGGAAGTTCGTCATCATGATTGAAGACCGAAGATTGAAGACGCGTTTCTATGGTTCTTATGAGAGAGTGATATTAATTGCCGATCGGGTGAGAAGTGAGTGAGTACTCCCACCCCTTACTAATGGTTGATTTTCCTTTCTTATAGAGATCATTAGAAAAAGAGTCTTTTTGTCCACACCTTTGTGGAGTCTCCGAGTTTATTTCGAAGGTTATCCTTCTTACCTACAACGTGTCTGTGGATTTTCTCTTTACTCCGCCGCACACATGAGAGACTAAAAGCGATCTTTTTGAGTGCAATTATCATAAAACCCTAATGGTGAGGCGAAGTTGAGACTTATGATCACAATCGAATCCGAATTCTTTCATATGGTATGGTTACTTCTCGCTCAAAGACTTAAGGATGAGAAGGCGTTCTTTGGTAGTTCTAACTTCCCTGTTACTAGCATGCGAAACTCTATGTCCTCATAGCTTCTAGGATGCTTGAGACTCTCTTACACTCGAAGTTGGAGAAGGTTTTGTGGGTACACCTCTTGTAAACCCTCACGAGACTACAACTCGTCCACTAGGGACACCTAGGGGTTTAAAGGCTTAGTGCATACGCTAAAGGCATTCGAGAGACCTACATAGGGGTATAGTTAGGATTTCTTATTTTCTCGTTTCACTTGAGGACAAGTAAAATTCAGGTTTGGGGGTATTTGATGAGTGCCAAATATTGCATATTTATACACCTTTTTATTGGCATTTTACTCATCTTTTGCGCTTAGAAATCAGATATTTTCCCATATTCTGTGTTTTCCTTATTTTCAAGAATAAATATTTGTATTAATTAATTTTGTGTTTTTAGGTAATAAATAAAGTCCGGAGAAACCGAGGAGCTAAAGAGCGAAGAATTGAAGTCAAACATCTATGGAGCGAGATAGCCAAAGTCACAAGCAAATCAGTTGCAACCCAACAAGGAAGACTTGGGCTAGAGCTACCCATGACCCGGGATCCGAGCCCGCTCACTCCGAGCCATTGAGATCTCCCTCGCCTACATCCAACGGTCGCCTCCATCACTATACATCATCTCTTGATGCTCGTGCAACACCAAATCGCTTCAAAAACCGCTTACCATCCTCGACCGTTCGGGATCATAGCCTCATCCAACGCTCGCTCGGCCGTCGCATCGTCCGTTGATGTTCGTGCCTCACAAAGAAAATTACCTACCCTATACCCCCACTCGAGCAAACCCTAATCTCTCCATCTCTCTTTCTTCTCTTCTCTCCCGTCTCCGTGAGCAGCAGCTCGCTCCGCCACCTCCTTCTTCACCCATACCTCCACCAGAGACAACACCACCTCACCTCTCCTATCAAACACCATCACCAACCACTCCATCATTACCGCCATCACTCTCTCTCGTTTATCTCTTTCATGCTTCTTTACAAACCTAGAAGCTAGGTTAAAGATAAATAGAGTTTAGGGTTTTCACCAACTCCGTTGCATGTTCGATTCAGAGGTCAGAGAAGCATGAGTAGAGCCAACAACCGAGATTCAGAGTATGGGTTCGAGTTATTATTCATTTAATTTCAATTTTTTAAAGAATTAGGGTTTGCTGTTTTGGTAGTTTTGGGAATTGGGTGCATGTATAAATAGAAGTATTTGGTGAGTGTAGAAGACACGCCTGGATTAGCCAGAGCAGTCACTTTAGGTTTAATTTTGTATTTTGTTACTTCATCATGTTTTAGTTTAATTCTGCTAGGGTTTGAGATGAAACCCTAGTTTATCTCTGTGTTCTTCTTCATGAACTGTTCTTGAATGATTAAATGTTTGCTAGATAGAATTAATTTCGGTGTAAGAACACTTTGCTCTCACAAAGGCATACCAACGCCATGGATGCACCAGTAGTTGGATCACCTCTCTCGTTGTTTATACCGCAACCCAAGCTTAATGAAATTAACGTTTATCTCTGATTAATTGTGCCTTAATCGCACAGTTAATACTTAGGATAAATACATTAGTTGTGATTAAAGTTATCAATGGAGAAACATCTTAGACATAAGGCGGATCGACACCTCTCCCTTAGCATTTGTCATAAGAACAAGAGTAATTTCATGAGTGAAGACACAAAATGTAGGTTAGTGGTGGAATTGCAGCCCTAGTATCACCCCTTTATCTCATTTGTTTATTCCTTAGCTTAGGATCACCTCGTTCAACATCACCAGATCGGCAAAACCCCATTTTGTTACTCGTTATCCGTGAAACTCGTCTAGGAAGCCATTAGATCACATACATAGCACACACCCTTGTCTCGTGGATCGACCCGTACTTGCCGCGTCTCCGATGAGACGCCGTGCACTTCATGCGGTATAACCCGTAGGCCATAAAAATAACCCATCTTCCGGGCCTACCAAAGAGCAAGTGAGACGGTTTGTTGGAGATTCTTTAGGGCGTTGTCATTGGTAGAGGGGATGTACCTAATTTTCCTTGTTTTCGAGTACCCATAAGTGTCCCAATATCATGTCGTAACCCAGCTCTTTGACAATGTGGAATCTGCTATGTGTTATAGCGTCTCCCATCTTTACCTCGAGGTTGATGTAGCCATGTGCGTTCAAGACTTCTCCTTCCGGGTTCTTAATCACTGAGACGGGAATGGGTAGCGTCTTGTTTCAGAATCCCGCAGACTTTCAAAGGTGTCTTGAAAGTAATAATGTTGAAGTCGAGGCCGCATCGATGAGTGTGTTGTCGAATTCAATATCTTAAATGGGATGTGGTCACAGACCCGATTGCCTCTTCGATTCCGCCTACTCGAGAAAGCTTGGGCCCTGGCGCTGGTTTCCATGGAGGAAAAGTCACACCCGACACAACACGATTGAGAGCCGCGAAAATATCTTGGCGATGCACCTGGAAAGGTAGAGAATTTCGCATACGTGCCGCATCATGGATTGTACGGTCTGTGCACGGAGTCCCCGAGAGACCCCGCAATTCCTTACCGGAAGTGGGTCCCGATGTACTCCTCGTTTCCTAATTGATCTCCCCGCTTCTATCTTTTTCTTTGAAGATATGCTTGATCTGTGCAATCACCGGTTGGGTGGTGAACAAATCAGTGGTAGTGGCAAGATTTGGGGTTCGCTTATCTCAGCCTCGCCGGTGGGCGCCTCGGGAGGTGGGGCCTAATAACATCATCTTAAATCCATGCTTCTAAGAGATCAATCACCTCTCGATGGGAAATAGGAATTCCGAGGCATTCCCTTGCCGTGATGACGCATGGGAGCTTTAGCGGCGGCCTTCCGTGGCGGAGTTGCAGCGTTGTGCCGCTTTCACATTTAGGTGATGGTCCAAGCAGATGGGGCCTTCCTTTTCGCTCTCTCATTTACTACGTTCACGAGTAGGGGCCAGCGTTAAATTGCTTGGCTTGGTGAGGCGCCTATTCCCGCGAGTTTCGCGCATGTCTTCGGGTTCGATCAGATAGTTCTTTCCAGCAATGTTGGTGCCTGCTAATGATCGTCGGCGCCTTCATGGAGTTCCTGAGAATGTCCGAAACGCAAGTTCTCTAGCGAGGCGCAGTAAATATGAGCCATACCATTGATGCACGTGTTCACCAACCGTTGTTCCGGTCACGTTTGGGTCATGATGTTCAAAGGCTTGAACCCGAATCTCTTAACAAAATCATTCGGATGTTCGTTGTCCCACGGGTACATTCTTCCTAGGTCCGAGAAAGTAACTTGTTCGGATTACCTAAGAAGTACTTCTTGTAAAATGCTAGAACTCATGCTATCAAATTGGGGATCTTGTTTGGCAAGATGTTGTTGTACCATGTATACGCCTTCCGGTAATTGATTTTGAAAACTCGCCGTGACGAAGAACGTGATTGTATTCATGCTCGCCTAGGGACTCCAAAAAGCGAGAGACATGCTCACGTGCATTTCCTGCCATCCACGCAGTGAATTGAGGAGAGGAGTACCCTCTTGGAAGAGGGATTCTTTGTATTTCAGATGGGTAAGAACGTTGATGCCCGGCGCATGTCTACTTCATCATTCTTGACTCGGTTGCGGAGAAGTTGCTCTCGATCCTCTCGCGTAATGAAGTTGGACGGCTGGCTTCTTTCCAACGGGGTTCTAGCGAATCTCCTCGCCCGCAGAGACGTGTTCCACCGAGGCGCTAGCGTCGGGGTGTTGGAGGCGTTTCTAAATGGCTCGGAGGGCGTGACTCACGTGGTAGCCGCCGCTAGGGCCTTGAGAAAGGTTAATACTTCTTTCTCGTGTTGAAACCATATCTGCATCCCTGGGCTCTAGCGAGAACTTCATGTCGTTTCATCAAATCAGGCGATGGTGACATAGGTCATCTTCCTCTGGTTTCCTCCGGTTTCTCATCCCGTCGTGGGGTAATTGGAGTCTTAGTGGTGGTTGGAGGTTCCATTCTTGACGAGCGTTA
>JAJJWW010018555.1:0-43802 GCA_023531295.1 Papaver armeniacum
TGTAGTTGCAGAAATCCCACACTACACCCCTCACTCGAATTTGTTTAATTAATCCATTTGAAGATGAGTAACAATATATTTTATTAATTGTTTTCTTGAAAGGTTTACAAAGAAATGTAGAACAGAGCTAAAGAAATTACAATCACTCTTAATTTTCTCTCTCCTAATGACTTGCTTAACAATTCAAAAAGAATCCCCCACAACAGACTAACTCAACCCTTTATATAGGGTAATACACAGTGGATGACAGCTAAGCTGTCCTTTATTTTCGGGAATAACTCGCGAAGTGTCGCGAGTGTTATAAACATTTTCCTTGCGACACTCCTAAATTTCGCCAAGTCTTCACACTTTTCTCACGTTACGCTTTCGTCATCTAATGCGTCATTTAAATCACTTCCCTGCGACGCCTTCGCAACGTAGTTGTTTATTACTCTCTTAAAATACTGATGTCGCGATATTCTGCTCCTACATCTTGCCTCTTCTCATGTCTTCTGCGAAGAAGAGAATGTCATGAGAACCAATATTTTAAAGTGCCGCAGAACTGCTCATCTTTATCTCGCGATTGTTCATTTTTACTTGTTTTATTTATGTACGGAATTTATTACAGGTGTTTCTTCTTCCACTCTTTTCTTGACACGTATCTTTCAACCATTTATTCTTGACCATTCACGTCCCATCTCGCATTAAATGCATTTGTTTTCTCGAGGATTCTCTTCTCTATATATAGCTTTCTTACCCTTCTCTTTTTCTCTTTTATTTTCCCTCTGCAACTTTCCTTTAACTTTCTTCCTCCGCAATTTTGCGCTTCACGCTCTTTGCAATCATCCCTTCAATTCTCTCAATCTTCAATTCTCCATTCATTCCCATACTATATCAATGGCTTCACTAGGTCGTACATATAAACCCCTTTTCGAAGATACTCAAAGTAAATTACAAGAGAAGGGTTTCATCTTGTCAACCATTCCTGATCAAAAATCTTCATCCATTCTCTCTGCAAAACTGTTTTCTGATCATCAATGTGATGATCATAAAATCATAGTCTCGCTAGGTCAACTCCTCGCAGGACTTCCCATTCCTTTATATAATCCCGAGATACCATTATTCTATGAAATCCTTGCTCATGAAAAGTTCTCACGAGCTGTTTATCAGTTGAGTGGCGACTGTATCCGTTTGATGCTTGAATTCGCGAACCGCGGCGCTGGTAAAGGATCTTTATACCCACGTTAATGTTAGAGATCCTAAATTCGCAAATTTGGAGATAGTTGCTGAGAAGTATACTGTAGAAAATTTCTTTGCGAATTATTCAAGAATAAACATGAGAAATGATAAATCCCCCGGGCGCTCGGATTGAAAAGAATAGATAATATTTCCGATGACAAGCTGCTTATGCAAGATATTGATTGGCATTCGGGCAACAATAGCACTCCCGTCATTCCAAAGATGAGAAATGGTGGGTTGTTCCTTTGTTGTTAAGTGGACCTTACATCGCAGGTTCATATGTTCTCCCTGCACACCTCGCGAATTATCATCCTTGGGAGTTTAAGTGTCCGGGGAGATGAAAGAGGTATATTTTTTTTTTTTCAATTTCGCCTTGACATTTTCTTCCTCTTTTATTTATTAACTTTCAAAAAAATTTTAGATCGCTTAATGAGAAAGAAGTATAAAGAAGATCCAAAGCCGAGTACCACAGCCATACTCCGATCGCTCACGGATGAAGTAAGAAACATTTTCTTTTGTTATTTTAAACAATATTGTTGCCTCTGTTTCTTATCTTCATGCGTATGCGAAGGTTGACGTTGAAGAGGCTATAGCTGCGAAGGTTAAAGGCAAGGATAAAATTACTTTTCGCAAGGACAAGTCTTCTGCTCCGCTTTCTAAAAAACGGAAAACCCAGCTCTCTTCTCAAACCAATGAAAATTCTGATGAGGGTGAAAATGAGGTTGGTACTTCCTCCGCGAAAGAGAATCACTTGACTACTTCTGTTATGGCGCAATTGTCCAGTGTCTTCTCCGATTCTATGCAAGGATTAGGAGATGATCATCTAACTGCTACTTGCGGAGCTCTCGCTAAAATTTGCGATGCCCCGCTATTAGAGGATAATGAATCTTTTCGCGGAGTCTCCCGAACGTTGACCTCCAGTCACTTAAATGCTCTCACTGCTTTGGTATGTTCATATTCCTTTGTTTTTCTGTAATTTCGATTACAAGTTTTATCTTAACAATTTTTTTTTTTTTTTTTTTTTTTTATAGTCTGGGAGAGCTTCCTTTGTTGTTGCCTCAGATCTCGAGAGAAGATGCGACAACTTTCGCGAGAAAAATCTCCAACTTAAAGAAAAGATCCGAGAATTAGAAACTGAGGTTGCGATGTCTCGCAAGAAAGATGAAAGAATTCAACAATTGGAAATCGAATCGGCTTCTCGTAAGACTAAGATGTCTACTCTTCAAAGCGCAAACCAAAGAACTTTATGGTATAAAATTTTTATTCTTCAAGTCATCTTTACTTTGTCGGCTATTATTCTTTCCCTGATTTATTATTTTCGCAGACATATATAATCTCTCTGATGAAGCCATTCTTCTCCATTCATTTCCCGAGCCCATGGATAATGATGTTCTTCTCACCCATCTCAACGAGTCTTTAAGTAACTCATCAAACAAAATTGATTCCCTTTCATTGAATGAACTTCGAACCAAATGTCTCCTCTTAGAGATTGAGCATAGAGCTAGTTTAGGTTTAGCCAATCGATTTAAACAAATGTATCTTGATTCCCATAGAAAAATCGAGCTTCAAAGGAAGAAAATTAGTGGCCTTATTGATGAAAAAGAAATCATGCTAATAGGGGTGCACAGGCATTAGCAACATTTCAAAAGTCTCTTCTCGAAGTACAAATTGAACGAGATGAATCCCTTCGCGAGAATGCCATACTTATCGAGCGAGAAGAACAAGTTCGTTCACTTCTTGTTATAAATAATGATGATGAGTTTGCTTGGGCTGCGAAGGTTCTAGATAATGCCGGGAATAATTTAGGTGTTGATGTTAGCCTTCATGCCGAGCATCTTGCGCCTTGGTTAAAGACATGATATATACGAGAGAAGGTTGTTTATTATACTTTGCTGTCCTTTATCTCTGTAGTACTGTTATTGTATTGTTAATTTATTATCATATGTTTTGCAGAATCCGAGAAAAGATTTCAAATAAGGATTGAAGAACTTGAGCGAGAAAAAGGGGAACTCGCAGAAGACCTTTCTCTTCGCAATAATAAGTATTCTAAGTTGAAGAAACAAGCGCAAGCTACAGTGGCGAATCTCAACAATACTGCTGTTCGTCTTCGCAATCAAACTATTGAAATGGTTTGCAATGATCACCGCATTCCTCTTAGTTCATATCCTTGTCTTCGCGGTGATATTCCTGAAGATACGCCTTTCTCGAGATGTCTCGATAGTGATGCTAGCGAAGCGAAGAATCTAGCGAAGAGAATGATGAGGCGAAGAATCGACCAAGAAGAAGATTCTTCAAAGAAATAACTTCTTTTTCTTCTTTCGCTACTTGTAATATATATACTCTTTCAATCTTCTTGGATTGTCAAATGTGAATTCAATCTTTGTTTTCTTTACTTGCACATATTAATCAAGCAATTCTCTTTTATAATTCGACTAACTAGTATTATGAATGCATAAATTTCTCATATGGAAATGAATAACAAAACTTTATCCTATTCATTCCCATACTTGCCTCTCGTTATTCATTTTCAAATGAGAGATTTACCTCGTTATCTGTTTTCGTAAGCATATTGAAGCTCGTTATTGCGACAAGATGAGAATGTCTCCATAAATGAAGAACTCCATTAATCTTGCCTTATCATTTTTGTGTGGTCTTATTTTGCCTTCCTAATTAAAGGTCTTATTTCGCCACCCCTCGTTGCGACAAGATCGCGGGGACGTCTTTACATTTTCATGTAATGACCCATTGACCTTGTCTTATCATTTGTTAAGTATTTTTGCCTCTCGCAGGATATTTTATCCGCGACAATATGACAGGCTTAAATACTCTTGCGAGTGTAAAATCCCATGACATTATCGTCTCTGCGACGAAATCGCAGGACGTTTTTGCATTTTCATGCAATAACCCATTGATCTCGCCTTATCCTTGCGTCAGTATTATTGCCTCTACAAGGATCATTGCACAAATATGACAAGCCTATATTTCCTTGCGAAAATAAAGTCTCATGACATTTGCGTCTTTTGACACTTATCAGCTCCCTAATGGAGGGTGCCGCCCTTATCTTCTCCCCGGTTGCCCCTTCAAGGAGGCGTACATCGGCCATACAAGACTAGCTCCTCCCATCCGGTCTTAACAACAACTGTTGTTTTCGTGACCTCTTATCCCTTATACCTATATGGTTTATGGTTACGAGACTGCACCCTAAGTGGAGTTTTCTTCGGGCCGAGTGCGGCAAAGATATACCAAGACTTGCCAAGAATGGCCGAGACACTTCAAATGCCCCAGGCACTCTTGGCTCAACCGTGTACCCCGGCGCCTTAAGCATACACCGACTCCATGGAAGAGACCCTCGGGCGTCCAACCGTGGTATAACCTATATATATAGTTGGAAATCCAAGGTATCTCTCCCGGATAGGCTTTCATGGGCCCCAAATCTCCATGACTCGGGTTCCAGGAGCGGTGTAACCTTTCCCCGAGCCATGTCAAGAGATACCCCTTATATGACGCACTTTAGGTCTTACATTTGCCTCTTGCGAAATATCATTCGCGAACTAGGGTGTACGCCATAAGGTTCGTCCCATTCACTCACTCTTTTATTTTTGTTAATTCATTCAATCATTCATTTTGTTTGCGAAGATATCGCGCAATCTTACATTGTTTTGTTTTTCAATTCTTCACTCAAATTGTCATACATTTTTGATGGCGAGACCTTCATATTTTCTTTTTACAATTATTTTTTCTTCCCTTACCCTTAACAAGCTTTTGCTATTGCCTTTTGATGATTATTCATTTCTTACACTTTTCGCTCACTCTGCCTCTTACTCTATGCCTCTTCACCATTCAAAACAAATTTTTAGCTTTCGATCCAACTTATTACGAACGTTTCTTTCCCCTTTGATGGTGGTGGTGGCAATTGTTGAACTTTGTCTTCACTTTTAGAAAGTGATTCAGCTTCCCTTGATCAATCATTCTAAGGATGATTCTTTTTATGTTTCAAATCGTTTGTCGATGTCCATGAAAACGGTGGTAAGAGCGATGGTAATTCATGACTTCTATCACTTGGTGGTGGTTCACTCCCCATGTTCCATGGTGCAGGTATGTTTTCCATCGGAGTATAGCTTCCCATATTTTTTCAACACTAGTATTTAGTGGTGGCATCTTGATTTCTTCCCATACTACTCTATGACGTCGTTGACCTCCATGATAATTCGTTTTTGACTTCCATAGGTTTCTTGCGAGTGATCAAGTCTCTGAATTTGTTATTGCCGCCACGGTTGTAGTAATTTCTTTCTCTTTCAAACTCTTCTTGATCTAGGCTTCCCATCGCTACTAATTTTGGTTGTCCATCATCTACCACTTTTTCTTGTTGCCCTTGCGAGGTACTCGCCACTGTTTGTATTAATCCGGGTAACAAACTTGCATTCGTGACACTTGAATTTGTATTCGCGATTTGGGTACGATTCCACTTCATTTTGTCTTTCTTCCAAAGCAATATATTCCTCTTGTAGTTCTCTCAATTTGGTCATCGTGATTGTATTCTTGACTCGAAAACTTGAACATATAATAAGTTGGTTGCGAACATAGCATTTATGAATGATAGTATGAGGTATCTTTCATCCACCCGTCCACCATTTCGCTACACATTGTCTTCCATCTTACGGTCGGATGTCTCAAGCTCTCGCCAACTCTTTGTTTTAGCCCAAATACATCTTCAATGCCAGTCACGAAGAGTTGTTACTTATATACGCCCCTAAAAATATAGCTTGTAAATGATTGAATGACGTGATTGTATTCCTTGGTAGACCCTCAAACCATTTCAACGCTTCTCCGTTAAACTCGACGCAAAGTATTTGCACAATATAGCATCATGGTTTTCCCACCGTAGCATACATCTCACGTAAGCCTTGATGTGTTGTCTCACAAGTTGACCCATCAAAAATGCTAGTTAATGCTGGTAAGTTGCACTTTGGGGGTATTCCTCCTAGCTGCACTTCTAATGTAAAAGGATTTTTCGCAAGCCTCTGCGATAGCTTCATCTATTGTCTTCTTCCTCCTCTCTTCTCTTCGATGTTCAATATTCCTCTCATCTCTGCCAATTCTCGCAGAATTTGTTCATTTGCCTCAGAATTTGAATTTATCGGTCTCTTTAATTCTGCTTCCCTCCTTCTTCATTCGTGTCTACTTATATTTTCTGGTTCATTGCTCTCTTCTCTTCTTTCTCTGCGAGTTTCTCCCTCATCTCCTTCACAAATTCTCACACCATTATATCTGTCATTTTCTCTTCTTGGCTGTCTATCAATTCTTTTTTGTATTCTTTCATATTCTTCGTTGATATCTCCATTGTTGCGATTTCGCTCACGCCTTCTTTCTCGATTGTCATGATTATTCGCCGAATCGCCTCTTCCACCCCCGATTTTCCATTTCGCTCTCAATCTTTCTCTCTCGAGCTAGACGCGCTTGTTCGATATAATGCTTTTCAATGTCATCTTCAATTTCCTTTTGTTTCCTTTGTGTTTCTCTCCCATGTAGTATTCTCCTTCCTTCTTCCCCGATTTTCTTCATTAACTGGGTTATTCATCCTTGAGGTGCCTATCTTCTTGATTTCCATCATTTTGATCATTCACCAAAATATAACGATTCTCTACTAATTCTCTCTCTTCGCGACCTCCTTCACCAAAATTTAACTCTCTTTCCAAATTTTCTTCATTAACGTTTTCTCATAGAGGTAATGTTCTTCTCACGTTTTCTCTAATCGATCCGATCTCGATCATTATTACTTCTTGATCTTCTATTTTTGCAGCCTCCTATTTTCCATCCTTAATTCGTGGTTTTGCCTTGTTAAATTTGCGCGCGTTCTTCTCGCTTCTAACCGCCTTTCTTCATGTATTGTCTGTCTCAACGCTTCTAATAGTGCAATTTCTTCATTTCCACGAATTGTTTCTCCCATCTCTTCTCGATTTCTCTCTTCTTGTCCACTATTTATCAATTGTTGCACTTCTTCTCTTTCTTCCATGGAATCTGATCTCCATGTATGCACACTCACTCTATCATAATCGATTACTCTATTTAGTCTTGGTTGAATTGGTGGTTGAGTTGGTGGTTGAATTGATGGTTGAATTGGTGGTTGAATTGGTGGTTGAATTCGACCTTCTTCTCCAGGTTGCATTTATCCTTGATGGTTCACCTTTCATTTCTCCTTTCTCCAACTAATCTTCCACTTCTCCTTACGATCGTTGGTTGTTTTGATGCATTCTTTCTTCTAGCCATTTCTCAATTTTAGTAACTTGTTAAAAATTATTCGAGATTTCTTTCTTGTTAAATTCTTCAATTCACAAGATTGATCTTTCTCATTCCCTGTTTCTAGCACATATGTAGTTGCAGGAAATCCCACACTACACCCCTCACTCGAATTTGTTTAATTAATCCATTTGAAGATGAGTAACAATATATTTTATTAATTGTTTTCTTGAAAGGTTTACAAAGAAATGTAGAACAGAGCTAAAGAAAAAATTACAATCACTCTTAATTTTTTCTCTCCTAATGACTTGCTTAACAATTCAAAAAGAATTCCCCCACAACAGACTAACTCAACCCTTTATATAGGGTAATACACAAGTGGATGACTGACTAAGCTGTCCTTTATTTTCGGGAATAACTCGCGAAGTGTCGCGAGTGTTATAAACATTTTTCCTTGCGACACTCCTAAATTTCGCCAAGTCTTCACACTTTTCTCACGTTCTGGCTTTCGTCATCTAATGCGTCATTTAAATCACTTCCCTGCGACGCCTTCGCAACGTAGTTGTTTATTACTCTCTTAAAATACTGATGTCGCGATATTCTGCTCCTACAATCATCATTATTTATAACAAGAAGCGAACGAATTTGATCTTCTCGCTCATTAAGTATGGCATTCTGACGAAGAGATTCGTCTCGTTCAATTTGTACTTCGAGAAGAGATTTTTGAAATTTTGCTAATGCCTGTGCACCTTTATTAGCAATACGGTCTTTGTCATCTATGAGACCACTAATTTTCTTCCTTAAAGTTTTGGTTTTCTTATGGGAATCAAGATATATTTGTTTAAATCGGTTGGCTAAACCTAAACTAGATCTATGCTCAATCTCTAAGAGACGATATTTGGCTTGAAGTTCATTTAACGGAAGGGAATCAATTTTGTTTGACGAACTGCTTAAAGATTCGTTGAGATGAGTGAGAAGAACATCATTGTCCATAGGCTCGGGAATGAATGGAGAAGAATGGCTTCTTGGAGAGATTATATATGTCTGCTAAAATAATAAATCGTGCAAAGAAAAGCGGATGATAAAATAAAGACGACTTGAAGAGTAAAAGTTTTATACCATAAAGTTGTTGATTTGCACTTTGAAGAGTAGACATTTTCGTCTTAAAGCTGAGACTCAACTTCCAACCTGTTGAATTCTTTTCATCTTTCTTGCGAGACATCGCAACTTACTTTCTAGTTCTTGGATCTTCTTTTTGAGTTGGAGATTTTTCTTTTCAAGGTTGTCACGTCTTTTCTCGAGATCCGAGGCAACAACAAAGGAAGCTCTCCGGACTATAAAGGAAAATAAAGAAATTGTTAAGATAAACTTATAATCAAATTACTGAGAGAAGCAAAGGAATATGAACATACCAAAGCAAGGTGAGAGCATTTAAGTGATTTGGAAGTCAATGTTCGGGAAACTCCGCGAAAAGATTCATTATCCTCTAACGGCGGGGCATCGCAAATTTTAGCGAGAGCTTCGCAAGTTCTGAGATAAATGATCATCTCCCAATCCTTGCATGGAATCGAGAAAACACTAGACAATTGCGCCATAGCGAAGTAATCGAGTGATTCTCTTTTCGGAGGAAGTACCAACCTCATTTTCATCCTCATCGTAGCTCTCACCGGTTTGAGAACTACAATGAGAAGAGGGATGGGTTTTCCGTTTTTTAGAAAGTGGAGCAAAGAAGACTTGTCCTTGCGAAGAGTGATTTTATTCTTGCCCTTAACCTTCGCAGCTTCGGGGATGCCTGCGAGGAGTTGACCTAGCGAGACTATGATTTTCTGATCATCACACTGATGATCGTAAAACATTCTTTGCAATGAGAATAGACGAAGATTCTTGATCGGGAATGGTTGATAAAGTGAAACCCTTCTCCTACAAATTCTTTTGAGTTTCTTCAAAAGGGGTTTATATGTACGACCAAGTGAAGCCATTAATATAGTATGGGAATGAATGGAGAATTGAAGATTGAGAGGTGAAGGGGAGGATTACAAGAGTGTAAGCGCAAATTGCGGGGGAAGAAAGTTGAAGGAAAGTTGCAGAGGGAAAATAAAAGAGAAAAAGAGAAGGTTAAGAAAGCTATATATAGAGAAGAGAGTTCTCGAGAAAACAAATGCATTTAATGTGAGATGGGACGTGAATGGTTAAGAATAATCGGTTGAAAGAGACGTGTCAAGAAAAGAGTGGAAGAAGAAACACCTGTAATAAATTCCGTACATGAATAAAACGGATAAAAGTGAACAATCGCGAGATAAAGATGAGCAATTGCGGCATTTTAAAATATTGGTTCTCATGAAATTTTCTCCTTCACAGAAAAGACATGAGAAGAGGCAAGATGTAGGATCAGAATATCGCGACATCAATACTTCGCGAGATTAATAAATACAACATCACGAAGGAGTCGCGGGGAAGTAAAATAAATGACGCAATGGATGACGACAGCCGTAACACGAGGAAGATATGGAAATCTGGCGAAGGTTAAGAGTGTCGCGAGGACGAACACTTATACACTTGCGACACTTCGCAAGTTATTCCCGAAAATAAAGGACAGCTTAGCTGTCATCCACTGTATATTACCCTATATAAAGGGTTGAGTCAGTCTGTTGTAAAAGAGGGGTTCTTTTGAATTGTTAAGCAAGTTATTAGGAGAGAGAAAATCTAGAGTGATTGTAATTTATTTAGCTATGTTCTATCTTCCTTTGTAAACATTTCAAGAAAATAATCAATAAAATCTATAGTTATTCATCTTCAAATGGATTAGTTGAGTGAATTCTAGTGAGGGGTGTAGTGTGGGATTTCCTGCAACTACAACCTTGAACTAGTTCTTAAACGATGCATAGACACAAACCTTGTCCTTAATTGGGAGAAATGTCACTTTATGGTAAACCACGGCATAGTACTTGGTCACATTGTGTCCTCTCGAGGGCTCGAAGTGGAGAAGTCAAAGATAGATTTAATAAGAAACTTACAATATCCCACTTCGGTGAGGGAAATCCGTTCTTTTCTTGGCCATGCAGGTTTCTATAGGCGGTTTATCAAGGATTTCTCCAAAATCTCCATGCCGATGTGCAAGTTATTACAAAAGGAGGTACCTTTTGACTTCAACAAGGAATGCAAGGATGCATTTGACAAATTAAAGGAAATGTTGACAAGTGCACCAATTATCAAGTCACCGGATTGGAATCTTCCATTTGAATTAATGTGTGATGCTAGTGATTATGCGGTTGGAGCCGTTTTGGGTCAAAGAGTGGACAAGTTGTCCCATGTTATTTATTATGCATCTAGGACCCTTAATGATGCACAAATCAATTATTCTACCACGGAAAGGAGTTATTGGCGATAGTTTTGCATTGGAAAAATTTCGATCATACTTGGTGGGTACAAAGGTTATTGTGTATTCGATCATGCCACACTAAGATACTTAATAAAGAAGAAAAAGCTAAGCCAAGATTAATCCGGTGGATCCTATTGTTACAAGAGTTCGACATAGAAATTCGAGACAAGAGGTGTGGAGAATACCGTTGCGGATCATCTTAGTAGACTTGTTATGTCTCAAGAAGAACTTCCATTACAAGACCGCTCCGGACGAATAACTTTCTCCATGGAAGAATCAACACCTTGGTATGCGGATATAGTGAATTACTTGGTGACAAGAAAGGTGCCTAGTACAATGTCCAACTTCCAAAAGATGAAACTTAAGAAGGTAGCTAAGCAATATGTGTGGGATGAACCATACTTATGGAAATATGGCGTTGATCAAATAATGCGAAGGTGCGTACCTAACTCCGAATTTCAATCCATTCTCTCCTTTTGCCACACTTTTGCTTGTGGTGGCCATTTTGTTCTAAACGCACCGCTCTCAAAGTTCTCGAGAGTGGATTTTATTGGCCCACCTTGTTTGAAGATTCATATGTTTTTTTGTAAATCATGTGATAGATGTCAACGAACGGGCAATCTAGGTGCTCGAAATCAAATGCCACTAACACCAATTCGCCGTTGAGATTTTTGATGTGTGGGGTATCGATTTTATGGGCCCTTTTGTTAATTCTGAATGGAAACTTTTATATACTTCTTGCCGTAGATTATGTTTGAAATGGGTGGAAGCTAGAGCCACCAAAACTAATGACTCTCAAGTTGTTTGTGATTTTGTAAGAGAAAACATATTCAATAGGCATGGTACACCAAGAGTGGTGATAAGCGATGGTGGCTCTAGCTTCAAGAAGGCTTTCCGCTCTCCTCAAGAAGTACAACATAACACACAAAATTGGTACGCCTTATCATCCACAAACTAGTGGACAAGAGGAAATTTCAAATCGTGAGATCAAGTCCATTCTTGAGAAAACGGTGAATACAACAAGGAAAGATTGGAGCTTTAAGCTCAACGATGCACTTTGGGCGTATAGAACGGCGTATAAGACACCGATTGGTATGTCTCCATATCGGTTGGTTTATGGCAAGGCTTGTCATCTTCCGGTTGAACTTGAACATAAGGCTTATTGGGCGATAAAGAAATTCAACATGGAGTATGATGAAGCGGGGAAGCAAAGAAAGTTACAATTAAATGAGCTAGAGGAGATACGTAATGATGCTTACGAGAGTGCCCGGATTTACAAGGAAAAGACCAAGCTTTTTCATGACAAGATGATTTCTCGGAAAAGTTTTGTTGTGGGGCAAAAAGTTCTTTTATTTAATACTCGTTTACGTTTATTTAGGGTAAGCTTAAGTCCCGTTGGGTGGGACCATTTGTTGTTACTAATGTTTATGATCATGGTGCAGTTGAAATTGTTAGTGACAAAACAGGACAACCTTTGAAAGTCAACGGCCATAGGTTAAAGCCATATTATGAAAACTTTCCAACGGAGCATGTGGACGTAATTGGACTTCAAGATTCACTCCCTCTGGAGGAGTAATGTGCATCAAGAGCTAAGTCGGGCCGTCGACTTTAAAACAAGCGCTTCATGGGAGGCAACCCATAGGTTTTGTATTTCTTATCCTTTTGCTTTTTATTTTTGTTATTTATTTTTCTTATTCCATATCATGTTAAAATTTCCCACCTTGACTTTACTAGGAGGATTCAATTACATTGAGGACAATGTAAGGTTTAAGTGTGGGGGAGTGGTTAAACATGTATTTAAAAACAAAAAAAAAAAATTTAAAAACAAAAAAAAGTTTTACATAAAACCTTCAACTTTTAGAGATTTTAGAGTCACTAGCATACTTCTAGGTATGTTTACATAGAGATTGACCGACATAATTGAACTTGGAAATGTTAGAGAACTACATTCGGATTTCTTGCTTGTTAGAGTGTTAAATAATGGATTTAATCATGTCGGTGATGCAAATTTGTGCGGGGAGAAATGCATTATTAGAGTTGCTGATCAATCATTAGTGGAGACTACCCGTATTCATATCATGTGAGGCACCGAACTGTAGAAATTTCCATCTAACTAAAGAGCTTTCTTTTGAGTGTGTGTCACCGTACGTTAATTAGGGTAGAATGGTGAGCTACCCAACCTCCCACCAATAGAAGCACTACTCTTTGATCTCTTGAGTGCTAATTTTTATCAATCATGAGGGTGACGTCTATAGATGAAAGCCTCCTTCTTGTAGTTCGATTTGGTGTTAGCACCATTCTCTCCACAACAACGAATCCATAGAAACACCATCATCATCAACAAGGAGCGACATCAAAATCTACAAGGAAAGTTGGAAAAGTTCAAGGTTTATAAGCAACGGAACGAGAAAAGAGCAAATTTCAAATTCAAGCAAAGCAACATACAAAGAGCAGATTTTTACATATATGTTGAGGACTTACAATACAATGAGGTAATTCTATATCCAAGTATGAAGACTTATTTATAAGAGCAAAGAAAAGCAAAAGGTGAGAATTATTGAAGTTTATGATTTTGAGGCGATACAAGTTGTGAAGAATCAAGCGGTAAAATACTTCTCCCACGGCCATGGTTTATTTTGTATTTAATTTCTCTTGTTTTTCAGAAAAAAAAAAAAAAATATTGATTGAAAATTTCATAAAAAAAAAAAAAAAAAAAAAAAAGAGACAAGAGAAATATTTGTTTGTTTTTATTTATTTAATAAGCCGTGGGGAAGGAAAATATATAAGGAAGTTTCAAGCGACAAGGATTTAAGGTAAAATGAGTTACAAATTGTTAAGGATTTATGAAATTCAAGAGTTTATCATCAATAGTTGAAACCGAAGACGAAGACCAAGGAGTATAAAGACGAGGAGCTAAGACGTTTCTATTGGATGCCGGAGAGTGGTGTTATCATAATTGGCGATCGGATGTGAAGGTGAGTAAGTAATCTCATCCTCAATAATAAATGGTTGATTTCCTTTCTTAGAGATCGTCAGAAAAATGGTTTTTCAAAATGTTAAAAGATGTGGGTTTTTAAAAATATTTCGGAAGTTGTCCTTCCCACCATTCAAAGTGTTGCAGGAATTCTCTCTTCATTCCTACCTGCACATATGTGAGACCCATAAAAAAGCCGTCTTTTTGAGTGCAATTATCATAAAATCCTTTTTGGTGAGGCAGAAGTCAAGGCGAAATGCTTATTAATCGTTTCTCAAACACGCGTTCTCTCATTATGGTGTGGTTATTTCTCACTCAACATTTAAGAATGAGAATATGTTCTTTAGTATTTCTAACTTCTTATTACTAGCATGCAGAAACTCTATGTCCTCATAGCTCCTTGGATGCTTGGGACGCTTGAACGCTTTGAAGTTGTGAGTTTTTAGTTTGAACGCGTTCTCTCATTATGTTTTCAGGGTTTCTTTCAGTTTTTCCCCAAAAGTGGAATTAGGGTTCGTCTGATTGATTTTACAGGGAAGAATTGAAGTTGTCACCGTCGATTATGGGTCTGTGAATGGAGAAGCAGAAGAATGATGTTGGTTGAACACGGAAAGGATGAAATTGATATATTCAGGGAATCAGTGAGCTAGATAGAAGAAGAAGTGGCAGAAATTGAATATGGATTCGATCTGAGAATGGTTTGGAGATTGTTCTGGGTGATATGCTACTGAGAAATCGAGAAGATGGGTATGAGTCTAATTCGTTTCAAGAAAGTCGGGTCATGTAATTGAAGCAAGCGTGAAGTCGAGAAGAGATGGGTTCTGCTTTCCGTTGACGAATCCAGAGAGATGATAATCTTTGCAGATGAAATTGATGGGATTACGGTAAGAAGAGCGAGATGGGTTCGCGCTTGATTGGAGTTCAAAAGCATCATTTGAGAAACAGATAGAAGATGAATATCGATGATGGCAGTTGGTGTTGCAGCTGATCAGGGAATGAATGGGTCTGTAATCTTTGTGAACATGGGAAGTATGGAATGAAGCTACACAAGAACAATAGATGTATGTTAGGCTTGTTACAGGAAAGAAGAATGGCCTGAATTCGGCCTGAGGAAGTCCTATAAATAGCCGAAACTCGGCCGGATTTCTGCACCGACGAGTCAACTTGGTAAAGACCGATCCAGCCTAACTCAGCCGAGTAAGCCAACTCACCTAAGTCGGACAGTTGTCTCGGCTGACTATCCTCTTTGACCCGGTTGACTAACGGTTGACCGTCTTGACCGTTACTTATAACGGTATCGAACTGGAATATTCCGTCGACAGACAAGAAGATTTCAAAGTGTGATGGTGACTTTTCCGGCCAAATTGGCCATAATACAAGCTTTCCGCGACCAAAGTTACATATTTTTGTGAGGGATTCTACTCATGGGTGTGAAGACTTGGACTTGGAATTGGATGGAGAATTTGGGTCAAATTTGGAAAGAGAAGATGGAAGATGAGAAAGACTTGAATTTGGAAATTGAATTATTATGGAAAAAGGATTCTATTCCTTGGAAGATTTGGAGAACATTGAAGCCTATAAGTAGAGAAGTTCTCTACACATCTTTTTCATCACATCTTTTTACACATCTCTCTACACACACAACACTTGTGTTTTTGCTTGCTTTTCAAAATTCTTCTTTTTAATTATTTGTGTGAACTTTAAAATTCTCCTTTTAATTATTATTTGTGTGAATTTCAAAAACATGAGTAGCTAATTTTCTTATTGATTGAGGATGAATTCCTAGTTCTTAATATATGATTTGAGTTTTGTTTACAATTCTATCTTGAAGTTCTTCACATGATTATCGTTTGTTTTTTACTAATAGGAATGTTTATACATTCATGGTTGATTGATAGATTGTTTAGAGTGCACGCTAAATTGATTTGTTAATTTGATCTAAAGCTAGTGAAAGTTAGGGATAAGTAATCGTTTCTTGACTCTTTACATAAGTAGCAAACACGAGACCTTGCGGAGGGATTCCGTGGAGCAATTGTGTGTGAAAATAACGTTAGCAAGTAGACCTTGATCTAAGAGTCTAACTACTAATATCAACCTAATAAGTTCATAAATCTTAATGTGTTTATTTAAATTACATCTTGAGTGATCTACTACTAGGTGGTTTGGTAAATAGAATCCGGTAGTCGAGAACTTCCGTATCCGGTGATACAAGGGATTTAGGGGTTTAGCACTGATCTAGCTGCTTTACCTACGGTTGGTGATAATCTGTGACTAATAACATGTGGATGAAAAACATAACTTGAATCATTGTTTTGCAACGAAGAAGGATTCCTTGATCTTGTCTCTCTTATTGATTTCGACTTTTAACTTTTAATTGCTTTATTTACTTTCTTTTGCTTTACACCCCTTTGTGACAATTTTTACAACTAGAATCTCTTGCTCCTCGTGGGAACGAACTTAACTACCACCATATTACTTGTTAATTGAGTGGAAAAATATTAATTAATTTGTTGTGGTTACGACACGCATCAAGATTCTCAATCAATAAATATAGATCTCAAATAGAAATTATAAGGTGATGCCGATCTCATGCAACTAATCAATCAAGTCTATCAAAGATAAACACGATTCTAGTTGGATCCCACCTATCAAGGTTTGTGCACATAATTCACAAGATACGGAAACTAATAAGAAAAACTTCATCGTCTTCAAAGATTCGTTTGTCTTCAATAACCCGCACAACACCACTTGAAACCTCTTGTGATCAATCACGCTTGTAATGTATCCATTAACAATGGATTATCACAAGATGTCTTTAGATCCGAAAATGGTTCTAAAGATCGTCGTCAATACTTTGATCTAGTTTGAGTGATCCTTATATTAGAAGAGAAGGTTCTCAAGAATAAATGAACTAGGTGCAATCAAAGTTTCAAGAACCATTAGTCAATCAAATCAATAATCGAAAAACTACAATAACAATGCAATTATCTAGTTTCCCACCAACGGTACTCGTAGAGCTTTTGATCCCTGTGATCTTTAAACGAGCGATCGTAAGAGATTTCTCTAATTAGGGTACTTTCCTCTCGGATAAGTGGCTCCACCGGAAACAACAAGAATGAAGTTTGCATGGCTCTTAGGATAGTTTGCAAGAAATGTAAACTCAAGTATTTATACACCAAGGTTGTTTGGACAACAAGGAAATTCCAAACTGAAAAATATTCTCATTAAAGTACCTAATTTCGGTTTTCCTATTTCCACATAAATGCCAAACCATATTTAAAAAACTCATAGAAAACTTCTATTATTAGTCTAGCATATTAACTAATAATATTTTCAAGAGGATATGCTTTAATTGCTGGTAATTACAACATATATGATGAAAATCATAATTAAATGCTTTTCACTTTTTAGGACCTAGGATCATGATGCGTGTCGTACCACAACAAATTAATTAATACTTTACTACCTAATTAACAAGTAATATAGGGTAGTCAAGGTCGATCCCACGAGGAGCAAGAGATTCTAGTTGTAAAAATTGTCGCGAAAGGGGGTGTAAAAGCAAAAGAAAATAAACAAAGCAATTAAAAGATAAAGTTGAAAGCAATAAGAGAGACAAGACCAAGGAATCCTTCTTCGTTCTGAAAACAATGAATCAAGTTATGTTCTTTTATACTTGTTATTAGTCACAAATTATCACCAACCGTAGGTAAAGCAGCTAGCTCATTGCTAAACCCCTAAATCCCTTGTATCCTGGGACACGGAAGTTCTCGACTACTAGGATTCTATTTACAAAACCACCTAGTAGTAGATCACTCTATATGTAATTTAAATAAACGCATTAAGATTCATGAACTTATTAGGTCGATATTAGTAGTTAGACTCTTAGATCAAGGTCTACTTGCTAACGTTGTTTTCACACACAATTGCTCCACGTAGAATCCTCCGCAAGGTCTCGTGTTTGCTACTTATGTAAAGAGTCAAGAAACGATTACTTATCTCCTAACTTTCACTAGCTTTAGATCAAATTAACAAATCAATTTAGCGTGCACTCCAAACAATCTATCAATCAATCATGAATGTCTTTAAGATCATTCCTATTAGTAAAAACAATCGATAATCATGTGAAAAACTTCAAGATAGAATTGAAAACAAAACTTAAATCATATGTTAAGAACTAGGAATTCATCCTCAATCAATAAAATTAGCTACTCATGTTAAAGAGTTCACACAAAGAATAAGAAAATAAAAGTGTTGTGTGTGTAGAGATGTGTGTAGAGATGTGTAAAAGATGTGTAAAACTTCTCTATTTATAGGCTTCAATATTCTCCAAATCTTCCAAGGATTAGAATCCTTTTCCTTTTGCAATTCAATTTCCAAATCCAAGCTTTTCTCAACTCTTCCACCTTCTCTTTCCAAGTTTGAGTCCATTCTCCATCCAATTCCTAGCCCAAGTCTTCACACCCATGAGAGAAGTCCATAGAAAATTCCGGAATTTTTGCTCGCCGGAAAAGCTGGGATTGTGGCGGAATAGGTCGCCGGTCACCTGAAAAGTTTACCGTCGTCGGGAGAATATTCGACGGAATATTCGTCAGTCCACCAGTTAGGACTAACGGTCAAAGGTCAAACCGTCAGTCAATTGTTAGTCAAATGTCAAGGGATAGAGTCATTTGGGTCAAAACCGAGTCGATTCTTGAGTCAAAGCTAACTCAATTTGAGTGACCCATGCCTAGGCTATTGCACTGGCTTGCATAGGCCAAGCATCTCTCGTAATTCATGTTGGCTGTGCATCTTGCTATCATTGTGCATCATTCCTCGCAAATCCTTCTCCAACGATCCACAACATCTCTCATACACGGCATCTCAACTTCCTTCTTCTTAGCTCAAGACCACCACCAACAGCACTCCAACTCGGTAATCTGTTGCTTCATATCACTCATCGGCTTTCATCACTAGCTGCATTTTCCATTGCATCTCGTAATTCATTAACCATCCTTCCATTTTCACCACCACTTTCAATTCTCAAGACCACCTGCAATTTCGCAGCCACGGCTAAGAGCTCTATAGAGCCCCCGTAATCCGAACCCATGACAAAGACTCAAAGTCCTCGCCTGATCTAATCCATTGTAAGCTCATTCTTGGCACACCCATTTCGACCTAAATTACAAGGCTCAAACCAACTCGATTCTTATTCCTCTCGTGTCACAAAGAAACACCACTAACCCATAACAAAGACATCTTTTCTTCCTTCTCCTCTTCATGGCAATGATCACTGTAACTCACCCTCACCTTGTTCTTCTCAGTACTTAATCTCCATACCCCATTAATCCATGGTAGTCTCGTTCATCACCAATTCTTCTCTCCAGCTTTGCCTTAAACCACCTCACAACAACATCACCTCACACTACCCGCAATGTCTTCTCCTACCCGGCCAAAATCATTCAACAAGCTATCCGAGCCGCTAAAGACGACTTCAACCACGCCTCTCGCTCGACCCGCTTCTTCCGCAATTCCTTCATTCAACCTGCAGTCACCGCCAACTTCCTCAATCTCCACATTAACCACCAGTACCACTCCATCTGCCTCAGTTACATTGCAACCATCCCCAGCTCTGTGCCCCTGACACTGCAACACCACCAGCACCAGAAACCCAGCAGCTTCACTCCCTGATTTCTCAATATCTTGGTTCGATTCAAACCAAATTTCGCCAAAACCCATTCTTTGTAACAACAGAAGACTTATGTATCTCGAGAACAATCTCACCATAAGCGCCTTAACCCATCCGTAGCTTTTCATCGTTTCATCACAAGAGATCGTTCTGACTCAAGCTTGTCTTGTTTCTCTCGATCTTTGACACATCAAGAACTCATTAATCCTTTCAATCTCTCAATCTCACATCGATCCATTCTGCGGACCATACACAAATTGAAACCATCCTTCGCTTCTCCATTCAAACTCAATCTTCGATTACATCTCAAGTTCTCCCAATCAACAAAGAACTCAACTTCCACAGCACTCGTTAATCCCTCGAATCCATATGTAGCAACATCATTTCTCTTAGCTTTTCATCAATCGAACTAATCGATCTCTCCCGAGCTTGCCAGTGCCTCCAATTCATTCAAGAGTTTTGAATGAGATAAACTCTCTCAATGTTAGGTTTAGATAAGGGTTGGTTAAATGGGGCGGACGGGCATAGATCCGGTACAGTGTGGGAGCAGGTGTATACATCCATTTACCGGTGATAATAGCACTACATTTTGGATAAGGGCTACCCAGTTTGTGCCCTTAACTTGAACCTGTCCTTTCTTTAGTAATCCTCCAATAGAGAGTAGCCCTTAACCTTGGCTGGGCTCCAAATAGTGATCGCCCATGAAATGACAATTTTGCCCTTTTGGCTCAAAAATAGAGTAACTTCTTCTTCTTTTCCTCCGTGTGACTCCAAAGTAGCTACAAAACTCAAAACAAGCGTAAAATACATAATTTACAAGAAAATAGCAAAGAAAGCATAAACTCTTGTATAGTAAATACGGTGTATTCTACACCTATCAAATTCCCCACACTTAGACTTTGCTAGTCCTCGAGCAAATCAAACTAAAAACTCACAACTTCAAAGCGTTCAGCGTCACAAGCATCCAAAAAGTTATGAGGACATAGAGTTTCGCATGCTAGTAATAAGAAGTTAGAAATACTAAAGAACATATTCTCATTCTTAAATGTTGAGTGAGAAATAACCACACCATAATGAGAGAACGCGTGTTTGAGAAACGATCAATAAGCATTTCGCTCGACTCTGCCTCACCAAAAAGGATTTTATGATAATTGCACTCAAAAAGACGGCTTTTTATGGGTCACACATGTGTGGTAGGAATGAAAAGAGAATTCTCGCAACACGTTGAATGGTGGGAAGGATAACTTAGAAATATTTTTAAAAACCCACATCTTTTATATTTTGAAAACCATTTTTTTGACGATCTCTGAAAGGGAATCAACCATATATTATCGAGGATGAGATTACTTACTCACCTTCACATCCGATCGCCAATTATGATAACACCACTCCTGGCATCCAATAGAAACGTCTTGGCTCCTCGTCTTGATC
The DNA here is from genome assembly GCA_023531295.1 of Papaver armeniacum. Taxonomy (NCBI): domain Eukaryota; kingdom Viridiplantae; phylum Streptophyta; class Magnoliopsida; order Ranunculales; family Papaveraceae; genus Papaver; species Papaver armeniacum. The sequence continues at coordinate 20,905 of JAJJWW010018555.1, forward strand.
TTCTTAGTCTTCGGTTTCAACTATTGATGATAAACCCTTGAATTTCATAAATCCTTAACAATTTGTAACTCTTTTTACCTTAAAAATCCTTGTCGCTTGAAACTACCTTATATATTTTCCTTCCCACAAACATTATTAACAAATATTTCTCTTGTTTCTTTTTTTTTCTTCTTCTTTTTTTTTTTTTTTTTTTTTTTTAAAACAAGAGAAATTAAATACAAAATAAACCATGGCCGTGGGAGAAGTATTTTACCGCTCGATTCTTCACAACTTGTATCGTCTTGAAATCATAAACTTCAAAAAAATTTCACCTTTTACTTTTCTTCGCTTTCATGAATAAGTCTTCATACTTGGATATAAAATTACCTCATTGTAGTGTAAGTCTTCAACATATATGTAAAAATCTGCACTTTGTATGTTGCTTTACTTGTATTTGAAATTTGCTCTTTTTATCGTTCCGTTGCTTGTAAACCTTAAAATTTTCCAACTTTCCTTGTAGATTTTGGTGTCGCTCCTTGTTGATGATGAGAGTGTTTCTATGGATCCGTTGTTGTCGAGAGAGAGAATGGTGCTAACTGCAAATCGAACTACAAGAATGAAGCTTTCATCTATGGACGTCACCCTCATGATTGACAAAGTTAGCACTCAAGAGATCAAAGAGTAGTGCTTCTATTGGTGGGAGGTTGGGTAGCTCACCATTCTACCCGGAATTAACGTATGGTGACACACACTCAAAAGAAGCTCTTTAGTAGATGGAAAATTTCTCGGTGGTGCCTCACATGATATGAATACGGGTAGTCTCCACTAATGATTGATCAGCAACTCTAATAACGCATTTCTCCCTCGCACCAAATTCTCGCATCACCGCATGATTAAATCCATTATTTAACACTCAAACAAACAAGAAATCCGAATGTAGTTCTCTAACACTTCCAAGTTCAATTATGTCTGGTCAAAATCTCTATGTAAACATACCTAGAATTATGCTATTGACTCTAAAATCTTTAAAAGTTGTATTTTTATGTAAAACTTTTTTTTTTTTTTTTTTTTTAATTTTTTAATTTTTTTGTAATTTTTGTTTTAAAAACATGCTTAACCACTCCCCCACACTTAAACCTTACATTGTCCTCAATGTAATTGAATCCTCCTAGTAAAGTCAAGGTGGGAAATTTTAACATGATAAGAAACAAGAAAAAAGAAATAACAAAAAGCAAAAGGATAAGAAATACAAAACCGATGGGTTGCCTCCCATTAAGCGCTTGTTTTAAAGTCGACCCGACTTAGCTCTTCGCATGATTCATTCCCCATATACTAACAATCTGAAAATTTGAGGATCCACCCATAATACCTGTTTTGCAAACAATAACTCCATACAAATGTTAGCACAAGAAAACAATAGTGAAATTATCTCTCGATAGAAATTTCCCCCACACTTATTCTCGTCCACACTCGGAAGTGTATAAAGAACATAGAATTTTGGAACTTCCATGTATTCCTCTTGGCAAACTCCGCATGTGTTAGCATCAAGTGTTTCCAATGGTGGATATCTAGAAACAAAATCATCCAAAAATACATGGAAGCACATACATTCAAACCAATAAGAGGTAAAGGAGAAGAATCAATATGCAAAGGGTTAGACAAACCTTGCACAATCTCTTGTATTATAGAATCCTCTTCATCCTTAAAAATTCGAGTGAATTACTTACCTCTTGTATATCGTGGTCCTCTATTAAACCTTGCAACCATTCTTCGTCGTTTTCTACCTTAACCAAAGTCTCGCATCATTAAAATCATCTCGCAAGTTCGATTGGGTCTTCCACAAAATCAATCAATTTGGTTTCATCCTCTAGTATCATCTCTTCAACATTCTCATCATCGGAATCGTGCCATTCACTAAAATGATTCTTTCGGTATAGATTGTAAGATCTTCTTGTGAGGTGCTACTTTGTTTACAACAATAGGCAAGTGATATCCAAACTCCTCCTTTTGAATAGGTGAAGGATCTTATTATGATCCGGAGTTGGAATAACTTCCTCATTGTTGCAACGTTCATACACTTCCGCGGACTCATATCTTTCCCTAAGGAATTTTTTCCAAGCACTAAATGCATCATCTTCAAGCTCTACCTTTTGAATAGGTGCTTGATCATTATTAAGATCAAGGCTCGAGTAAGCTACACTAGCGTCTTCAAAAGTCTCCAAAGGTTGGTCCTTTTCAACACAATCATCTTCATTTTCAGACTCACCATAATAAGAATCTTCATCGGTTTCATAACCTTTATCCCGACGTCGTTTAAGTTCCATATGAATAGTCCTACTAATTTTGCGACAAGCTCTTCCGAGTCTCCATCATCTTCCAATTTGTATAATTTCGTGCAAGTTTCACGGCGTTCCACACGCTTACCACCGTTTATAGAGTTTATAGACCGTATCTCTCTTTTGGAAAAAGTGAAGGAAAAACACGATGAAGAGGAGTATATTCCAAATTCTCTCGTCTCGCACATTACTAGAAAACAAATTGTTAGATGCATAACTATCCTTCCATCCGTGTGTTTGTCCACTTACATACCCGTCATAAGGTTGTTGATATGTATGAGAATATCCATAAGGTCTGAGGGGAAATTTATCATAGCCAAAATATTGGTTTTGATTGTATCCTAAGGATGGTTGGAAGTTGTCATAATGTTGAGGTTGAAAACCGTATTGATTGTTGTAATATGCTTGCTCTTGTCCACCATACATGGATACCTGAAATAAGATTCTCAAAAACTTAAGTTAGATACGGTATAGAATCCAACAAAGCAAGAATAAAGCCAAAAGAAAAATAAAAACAACTAAAATCATCCGCTGCTCCCTAAGAATGGCGCCAAAATTTGATGCGTGTCGTAACCACAACAAATTAATTAATACTTTACTACCTAATTAACAAGTAATATAGGGTAGTCAAGGTCGATCCCACGAGGAGCAAGAGATTCTAGTTGTAAAAATTGTCGCGAAAGGGGGGTGTAAAAAGCAAAAGAAAATAAACAAAGCAATTAAAAGATAAAGTTGAAAGCAATAAGAGAGACAAGACCAAGGAATCCTTCTTCGTTACGAAACAATGAATCAAGTTATGTTCTTTTCTACTTGTTATTAGTCACAAATTATCACCAACCGTAGGTAAAGCAGCTAGCTCAGTGCTAAAACCCCTAAATCCCTTGTATCACTAGGGCACGGGAAGTTCTCGACCTACCGGATTCTATTTACCAAACCACCTAGTAGTAGATCACTCTAGATGTAATTTAAATAAACGCATTAAGATTCATGAACTTATTAGGTCAATATTAGTAGTTAGACTCTTAGATCAAGGTCTACTTGCTAACGTTGTTTTCACACACAATTGCTCCACAGAATCCCTCCGCAAGGTCTCGTGTTTGCTACTTATGTAAAGAGTCAAGAAACGATTACTTATCTCCTAACTTTCACTAGCTTTAGATCAAATTAACAAATCAATTTAGCGTGCACTCCAAACAATCTATCAATCAATCATGAATGTCTTTAAGATCATTCCTATTAGTAAAAACAATCGATAATCATGTGAAAAACTTCAAGATAGAATTGAAAACAAAAACTTAAATCATATGTTAAGAACTAGGAATTCATCCTCAATCAATAAAATTAGCTACTCATGTTAAAGAGTTCACACAAAGAATAAGAAAAGAAAAGTGTTGTGTGTGTAGAGATGTGTGTAGAGATGTGTAAAAGATGTGTAAAACTTTCTATTTATAGGCTTCAATATTCTCCAAATCTTCCAAGGATTAGAATCCTTTTCCTTTTGCAATTCAATTTCCAAATCCAAGCTTTTCTCAACTCTTCCACCTTCTCTTTCCAAATTTGAGTCCAATTCTCCATCCAATTCCTAGCCCAAGTCTTCACACCCATGAGAGAAGTCCATGGAAAATTCTGGAGTTTTTGCTCGTCGGAAAACTGGGATTGTGGCCGGAATCCGGCCGGAATAGGTCGCCGGTCACCTGAAAAAGTTTACCGTCGTCGGGAGAATATTCGACGGAATATTCCGTCAGTCCACCGTTAGGACTAACGGTCAAAGGTCAAACCGTCAGTCAACTGTTAGTCAAATGTCAAGGGGATAGAGTCAGCTGGGTCAAAACCGAGTCAGTTGCTGAGTCAAAGCTAACTCGGCTGAGTGACCCATGCCTAGGCTATTGCACAGCTTGCATAGGCCAAGCATCTCTGTAATTCATGTTGGCTGTGCATCTTGCTATCATTGTGCATCATTCCCTGCAAATCCTTCTCCAACAGTCCACAACATCTCTGTACACGCATCTCAACTTCCTTCTTCTTAGCTCAAGACCACCACCAACCGCTCCAACTCAGTCAATCTGTTGCTTCATATCACTCATCAGCTTTCATCACTAGCTGCATTTTCCATTGCATCTCTGTAATTCATTAACCATCCTTCCATTTTCACCACCACTTTCAATTCTCAAGACCACCTGCAATTCGTAGCTACGACTAAGAGCTCTATAGAGCCCCCAATCCGAACCCATGACCGTAGTTGCAGAAATCCCACACTACACCCCTTACTCGGGTTTTGCTTGACTAATCCATTGAAAGATGTGTGATCAAGAATATTTATTAATTGATTCCATGAAATATTTACACAAAGTACAATCGAATTACACTTGGAAATTAAAGCGCTCTTAAACTTTTCTCTCTCCTAATGACTTGCTTCACCATTCAAAAGATCTCTCCCTTTCAACGAGACTCACTTAGCCCTTTATATAGGGTAATACATAGTGGATGACAGACTAAGCTATCCTTTATTTTAGAATGTCTCGCGAAGTGTCGCAAGTGCACGAATATTCATTCTCGCGACACTTCTTAACCCTCGCCGGGTTTCATGTCTTCCAATTGTTTTGTTTGTCGTTATTCATCGCGTCGTTTATTTTAGCTCCTGCGACTCCTCGCGACACCGTCGTTTATTTATCCCCGAACCTTGTCCGTTGCGATATTATGATCCTACATCTTGCCTCTTTTTCCTTGAATATTGCTTGAAGAGCGATTTGAAGGAAAAATTCATTGTTGTAATAATCCTTGGTTTTAATTGGTGAAGGAACGAGCGAAAGAATACTTTTCTTGAAAAGTACGTACTTGCCTCTATTCTTTTAGCGAAGTTCCGGGGTTTCTTTGTAATATATATATGAAGTTCCGTCTCCTGTCTCTCCTTACATCTCCTCTGCGAGGGAGAGAACGCCATGAGAATCAATATTTTGATTTGCCGCGACTACTTATCTTTATTTGTTTGACTCAGGTACTATTACCTGATTTTGACTATTAAAGTCTTTTCTTGACACGTCTCTTCCAACCGTTTATTCTCGACCGTTCGTGTCTCTTCTCGCATTAAATGCCCTCGTTTTTCTCGAGAATCTTTTTTTTTTGATTTTTCTATATATAGCTTTCTTTTCCTTCTCTTTTCTTCCTTTAATTTCTCTCTGCATCTTTTCTTGACCCTCTCCTTCCGCAATTTGCGCTCCTGCTACTGTAAATCTTTTCTTCATCCCTTCTAACGCTGATCCTAATCTCCGACCTCCCATCCATTCCCATACTGATAATGGCTTTCATTAGTCGTGCATACAAATCTTCTTTTGATGAAGTTCAACGAAGTTGCTCGAGAAGGGTTTTACTCTATCAACCATTCCCGATCAAGAATCTTCATCTATTCTTTCGCAAAGTTGTTTTCGATCATCAATGTGATGATCAAAAATTATAGTCTCGCTAGGTCAGCTTCTCGCGAGGACTTCCCATTCCCTTATACAATCTGAGATGCCTTTATTTTATGAAATCTTGGCCCATGAAAAATTCTCTCGGGTGTTTATCAATTATGTGGCGATTGCATTCGGTTTAATGCTTGAGTTCGCGAACCGTGGTGCTGGCAAAGGATCTTTATACCCTAATCTTCGTTAGAAACCCCAATTTCGCAAACTTGGAAATAGATCTTTGAGAAATACTTGTAGAGAACTTTTTGAAAATTATTCGGTGATAAAGATGAGGAATGCGAAATCTCGCTGGGGCATTCGCCTAAAAAGAAGGATAATGTCCCGAGGATAAATTACTCATGCAAGATATTAGTGGCACCCGGGCAACAATACTTCTCCTCGCCACTCCAAGGATGAGAAGTGGTGGGTTGTACCCTTGATTTTAAATGGCCCTTACATCGCGGGCTCGCATATTCTTCTGCGAATCTCGCGAGGATATCATCCTTGGGAATTCAAATGGCACGATAAGGCAAAGAGGTATGTTTTCCACTTCAAATCTTGCCCTCGCAACTTTCTTTTTTTTTTTTTTTTTTTTATTTTTTTTTATTTGAGTTTGTGGAATTTTCGGATCGCCAAATTGAGAAGAAGCTACAAGGATGATCCGTTGGAGAGTACTGACGATACTTCGATCGCTTACGGGTGAAGTAAGAAACATTTTCTTTGTTATTTGAAACAATATTGTTGCCTCTGTTTCTTATCTTTAACCGTATGCGAAGGTTGGAGTTGAAGAAGGTTGGAGTTGAAGAAGATTAGTAAAGTAAAGGGTAAAACGTCGTTCGCAAAAATAAATCTTACGCTCCATTATCTAAGAAGCGAAAGGCTCAGTCTTCTTCTCGCCTTAGCTCAAGCTCCGAATCTTCGACGAGGATAACCATGATTCGAATCCTTCTCTCATTAAAGAGACTCCATTGGTAGGTTCTCCATGGATCGGTTATCTAGCATCTTCTCAGACTCTTTCCAAGGAATGGGAGATGCTCCCCTAGCTTCGCTTTGCGGGACTCTCGCAAATGTGTGTAATGCTGCTTTACTAGAGGGCAATAATTCTTTCAATGGAGCCTCTAGAATTGTGTCTCCTGACTTCTTGAATGCACTTGGGTCTTTGGTATGTATGCAGTCATATTTCCCTGTTAATTTTAAATTTTTAAATATATATATATATTAACGATTTTTCTATCTCCTTTCATAGGTTGGAAAAACTTCTTTTGTAGTTGCCTCAGATCTCGAGAGAAGACGCACATCCTTGAAAGAAAAATTTACAATTGAACAAGAAGACCCAAGATTTTGGAAGTTGAAGCCGCGTCATCTCGCGATAAGATTCAAAAAATTAGAAGCCGTCGGATTCCCAAAAGGAGAGAGTAATCACTCTTCGAATTCAAATCAAGCAACTTTATGGTATAGTAATTTTCAATTCTCAAATCCTTTTCATGCTATCTTTTATTTTTCTTTGTCGACTATTATTCTCATGACGTATATAATCTCTCAGAAAGAATCCATTCTTCTCCATTCATTTCCCGAGCCTATGAATGATGATGTCCTTCTTACTCACCTCAATCAATCTCTAAGTAGTTTCTCAAATAAAATTAACCTCCTTTCATTAAAGGATCTTCAATCCAAATATCATCTCTTAGAGATCGAACACGAGATCTAGTTTAAATTTAACTAATCGCTTTAAACGAATGTACCTTGATTCCGAGAAGAAAATCAAGACTTTAAGGAAGAAAATTAGTGATCTCATAGATGAGAACGATCGCAAACTAACGAGAGGTGCACGGGCGTTAGCGAATTCCACAAATCTCTTCTTGGTGTGCAAGTTGAGCGAGATGAACTCCTTCATCGAATACCATACTTAAGCGAGAAGAGAGCAAGTTCGTTCTCTTCTTGTTATTAATAGTGATGATGAATTCGCACTGGGCTGCGAAAGTTTTAGATAATGCCGGGAATAACCTAGGTGTTGATGTTAGTCTTCATGCGAGCATACTTCCTTGATTAAAGATATGATATCCGATAGAGAAGGTTACTTATTATACCTTCGCTTCTTACTTTTGTAGTATTGCTTGTAAATTATTAACTTGTTGTTACTTATTTGTAGAATCCGAGAAGAGACTTCAAGTTAGAATTAGAGAGCTTGAATCGAAAAAGAACAACTCGCCGGGAATTTTCCAGCGAGAATTGAAGAACTTGAAGGCGAAAAGAACTGACTCATGCAAAGAGTCTCTCCTTCGCGAGAATAAATATTTCAAGTTGAAGAAACAATTTCTAACGACAGGTGGCGAATTTTAATAATGATGCCATTCGTTTTACATAATGGAGCCATGGAGTATGTTTGTAAGGACCACAATATCCCTCTGCATTTATATCCCGGCTTTACGAAAAGGTTCACGAGAATCTTCTGTCTCGGACGTTTCGATAGTGAGGCTAGCGAAGAAGAAAATTCGGCGATGAGAATAATAGGGTGAAGAATCGGATGAAGGAGAAGAATCACCAAAGAGATAATTCTTTTTGTTTTCTTTATTTGCTTGTAATATCTGTACATTTCAATCTTCACTCCCTTTTTTTGGTAGTTCTTCCTTGTAATATAATTGGCCAACATTATTGATGTATAACTCTTTCATCAGAAGATGAATAACAATATTCCATCTTTTCCATTCCCATACTTGCCTCTGTTATTTATCTTGGATGGAAGATTTTAGTTGTCATCATGTATTTTTTGGATAATTATTTTATTGTTATTGAAATGTATCGTTGCGACGAGGTCAGGTACCTTCATAAATTAAGAATCTTATTTATCTCGCCTTATCATCTCGGTAGTCTTTATTTTATCTCTTCTTGTTACGACAAGGTCGCAGGCCGCCTTTACATTTTCATGCAATGGCCCATTGACCTTGCCTTATCAGTTTTGTGTGGTCTTCCAAGTTGGACCTCCCTAATTAGAGTCTTCCCACTGCCACCTTTTATCGCGACAAAATCGCGGGACGTCTTTACACTTGCATGTAAAGACCCATTGATCTTGCCTTATCATTTTCCAAGTATTTTTGCCTCTGCAGGATGTTTAGTTGCGACAATATGACAGGCCTAGATATCCTTGCGAACATAAAGCCCCATGACATTGCCGTCTTGCGGCGAAATCGCGGGACGTCCGTCACTTTCGTGTAAAGACCCATTGATCTCGTCTTACCCTCGCGTTAGTATTATTGCCTCTGCGGGATCATTTGCACAAATATGACAAGCCTAAATTCTCTTGCGAAAACATAGCCTTATGACATTTGCGTCTGTTTTGACACTCCCCCTAATGGAGAGCGTCGCCCTTATCATCTCCCGGTTGCCCCTTCAAGGAGGCGAAACATCGGCCATACAAGACTAGCTCCTCCCATCCGGTCTTAACAACAACCAGTTGTTTTCGTGACCTCTTATCCCTTATACCTATAGGGTTTATGGTTACGAGACTGCACCCTAAGTGGAGTTTTCTTGGGCGAGTGCAACATATGCCAAGACTTGCCAAGAATGGCGGGGGTAGGTTCATCCATCCAGGCACTCGGCTCAACCGTGTACCTCGGCGCCTTGAGCACACGACTCCTTGAAAGAGACCCTCGGTCGCCCAACCAGGGTATAACCTTATATATATAGTTGGGAATCCAAGGTACCTCTTAGGATTAGGCTTTCATGGGCCCTAAATTTTCATGACTCGGGCTTCGGGAGCGGTGTAACCTTCCCCCTGAGTCATGTCGAGAGATACCCCCTTATATGACGCACTTTAGGTCTTACATTTGCCTCTTACGAAATGTTATTCGCGAACTAGGGTGTACGCCATAAAGGTTCGTCCCATTCTTTTACTCATTCATCTTTGTTAAGTCATTCAATCATTCATGTTTCATTATTTGCCGATATTTGTTTTACGAAGTATTCGCAAAATTCCATTTCATTTGTTGTATTTTCATTTTTCTTTCTTAGCCGAATTCTCATATACTCTTGGTTGCGTGATTCTCGCACATCATTGCTTCAATTGCTACTTTTTCTCCTGTTTTTGTTGATTATTCATTTCTTATGCCTTTTGTTCTTCATATCCTTCGCTTCTTTATTATCATAATATTCGTCTGTCTCTAGGCATTCACCTCGCGAGGTATGTTCAGTCCTTACTTCTATAGCATCCACCATCGGTTTTCCTTTCTCTGCTCATCTCTCATGTTGCTTCCAACCCTTTCTTTTGGCATTTCTTTCTTGCAGCTTGTCTACATCAACCTCGTGACATTGTTGCGACTCCTTCCAATCTCCTGTATAATACCAATGCCGTTTGGATGTGGAAATTTTATACATTGGTGGTATGTTGATCGACCCCCAAGATTTCATGAAGCCATGGCCTCCCAATCAGCGCATTATAGGAGATTCCACGTCAACCACACGAGAATAAAACATCAGTTGATAATCCTTGAAGAGGTATTCTCATGTGAACCTCTCCCTTTGGCTTGTTTGCAAAGTGCCATTAAAGCCATATATCTTGTATGTCGAGGGGATCAAATCCTCATCCTTTCCTCCCATCGTCTTGTAAGTATGGTAAAAAGAATATTCACCGAACTTTAGGTGTCTATTAGGATTCGGTTGATCGCCTGACAATCTTACGCTTCATCATCTTCTCCATCAAACTGGTTTTGGGTTAATCTCTAGTTTCACAACCAACGGGCTATCATGTGTTTCTCTTCCTTTTGGCACTTCATCTGCGAGAGAAAGAAATAGTCTTCAAGTGCCACTTTTCTAAGCTGCGTCGTTCTCGCAGGACTCATTATTTCTTTATCATTAGCATCTCTCGCAAAGACTCTCCGAGCACGCGTTGTCATGAAAATCTTCGATTGTGCGATAGGAGTGGACGATAGAGTTGCGGTTCAAATTTTTAGCTTTTGTTCCAACTTCTATCACAAATGTTTCCTTTCCTTTCGCCGACACCGTTGCGTGCATCTCACGGTGGTGGTGGTAATGTCGGCCTTTTTCTTCTCCCTTTAGAAAATGATTGACTTCCCCGATCAATCATCCCGAGAATAATTCTCTTTATGTTTCTACAATCGTTTGTTTGATGCCCATGGAAGCGATGGTAAGAACAAAACTCATGGCTTATGTCGCCGGTGGTGGTTCCATTCCACGTTCCAAGGTGCTGGTACATCTTCCATTACAAGTATAGCTTCCCAGATCTTTTCCACACTAGCATTCAGTGGAGGCATCTTAATCTCTTCCCATACTATTCTGCGACTTCTCTGCCTTGCATGATTATTTTGCCTCCACCACCGTAAGTTTCTTGTACATGATCTAGCCTCGAATCTTATTATTCTTTATTACGGTTGTAGTAGTTCCTTTCTCGTTCAAACTCTTCTTGGTCGTGGCTTCCCATGGCTACTATCTTCATTTGTCCCTCATCAGCCTTCTTCTTGCTTTGTCCTTGCGAAGTGCTCGCCCTTTGTATTTATGAATTGAGGCAACAAGCTTGCGTTGCGGCATTCGAGCTTGTGTTCGCGATCGGATAAGAATTCATTTCATTACTGTATTTCTTCTAAGGCAATAAACTCTTCCCTGTAACTCTCATGATTCTGCCATCGTGATTGTATTTTGATTCTAAAAATTTGAATGTATAACAAGTTAGTTATGAAGAGAGCATTCACAAATGAGAGGATGAGATATCTTTCCTCAACCCGTCCCTGCCATTTCGCTACACATGGTCCTCCATCTTATTGTCAACCTGCCTTAAGCTCTCGCCAACCCTTTGTTTCAACTCGAATACATCTTCAATACACAGTCGCGAAGAGTTGTTACTTATGTATGCTCCCGGGGAATGTGGCTTGTAAATGGTTAAATGATGTGATTGTGTTCCTTGGCAGACCTTCAAACCATTTTAGTGCTTCTCTATTAGGCTTGATGCGAAATATTTGCATAGTATAGCATCATGATTCTCCCACCGCAACATACATCTCATATAAGCCTTGATATGTTGTACCGCCTTGAGTTGTTCCATCAAAGATGTTGGTTAATGCGGGTAGATTGCACTTAGGAGGTATTCCTCCCATGTACTTCTAGCGTGAAGGGATTCTTCGCGGCTTCTGCGATGGCTTCGTCCAATTGTTTCCTTCCTCCTTCCCTTCTATTGTTGATAATCCTCTCATTTCGGCAGTTCTCTTAAGATTTGTTCATTTGCCTCGAATTTGATTCTCTTGGTCTTTTAGCTCTGCTCTCTCTCATCTACGCTCGTGCCTGTTTTGACCTTCTTGCTCGTTATTTTCTTCTCTCCTTTCCCCGCGACGCTCTTCTTCGTTTCTTTCTTGATTCGCACACCATTATATCGGTTGTTTTCTCTTCTTGGTTGTCTCTCGGCTCTCATCTGCACCCTCTCATATTCTTCATTAATATTTCTATTGGTACGATTTTGTTCCCTCCTTCTTTTCGGTTGTCATGGTTATTCTTCGGATTGCCTCTTCCATCTCTTGATTTTCCATTTCTGCTCTTATCCTTTCTCTCTCGCGAGCTATCCGTGCTTGTTCAATGTAGTGCCTCTCAATGTCATCCTCAATCTCTCGGTTTCTTCTCAATTCTTCTCTCCCGTGCAAGATTATTCTTCCTTGCCCATTTGGGTCATTCGGCCCTTGGAGTTGCATGTTTCCTTGATTTTCCCTATTCCGCTCATCTCGAAGATTTTCGGGTGAGGAATATAACGATCTTCCATTTCCCCTCTTCTCTCGCCATACTCTGTGTTTGGATTTTGTGTTTCTTGTTGGTTTTCTTCTTCGGTACTTTCGTTGGTAAAACTCTCCTTCTTTCTTCCCTAATCGATCTTGAACTTGATCTCACACTACTTCTTGATCTCCTATTTTGCAATCTTATATTTTCCATCCTCAATTCATGATTCTGTCTTGTCAAGTTTGCTCGTTCCTCGCCTCTAGTCGTCTCTCTTCATGTATTGTTTGTCTCAATCTTTCTAACACTGCGATTTCTTCGTTTCTGGATTCATTTCTCCATTCATTCCTTGCTATCCTCCTCCTTGTCCATTGTTCACCATCTGCTGCTCCTCTTCCCTCTCGTCTTCAGAATCAGACCTCCAAGTATGTACACTTACTCTATCATAATCCACAGCCGCGTTTGCTACCGGGGAGATCGGTGGCTGATTTTGATTTTCTCTATCATTTCTCATATCCATCCTTGTGATTCTCTGTTTCATTCCTCCTTTCTCCAGCAAGTCTCCCACTTCTTCTTACAATCGTTGGTTGCCCTTGTACGTTTCTTCTTCTAGCCATTTTTCTTCTTCAATGAATTCTTGAGTATCTCTCCAAACCTTTTCTCTGTTAATCCAAATTCTTTCCAATTTCTACGTCAATCTCTGCTTTCGGTCCTCGTTTCTAGCGCATATGTAGTTGCGGGAAATCCCACACTACACCCCTTACTCAGTTTTTGCTTGACTAATCCATTGAAAGATGTGTGATCAAGAATATTTATTAATTGATTCCATGAAATATTTACACAGTACAATCGAATTACACTTGGAAATTAAAGCGCTCTTAAACTTTCTCTCTCCTAATGACTTGTTTCACCATTCAAAAAGATCTCTCCCTTTGTGAGACTCACTTAGCCCTTTATATAGGGTAACACATAGTGGATGACAGACTAAGCTATCCTTTATTTTCGGGAATGTCTCGCGAAGTGTCGCAAGTGCACGAATATTCATTCTCGCGACACTTCTTAACCTCGCCAGTTTCATGTCTTTGATTGTTTTGTTTGTCGTTATTCATCGCGTCGTTTATTTTAGCTCCCTGCGACTCCCTCGCGACACCGTCGTTTATTTATCCCGCGAACCTTGTCCGTTGCGATATTATGATCCTACAATGACAAAGACTCAAAGTCCTCAGCTGATCTAATCCATTGTAAGCTCATTCTTGGCACACCCATTTCGCCTAAATTGGCTCAAACCAACTCGATTACTATTCCTCTCAGTCACAAAAGAAACACCACTAACCCATAACAAAGACATCTTTTCTTCCTTCTCCTCTTCATGGCAATGATCACTGGTAACTCACCCTCACCTTGTTCTTCTCAGTACTTCAATCTCCATACCCCATTAATCCATGGTAGTCTCGTTCATCAGCTCAATTCTTCTCTCCAGCTTTGCCTTAAACCACCTCACAACAACATCAGCCTCACACTACCTGCAATGTCTTCTCCTACCCAGCCAAAATCATTCAACCAAGCTATCCCCGAGCCTGCTAAAGACGCTTCAACCCACGTCTCGCTGACCCGCTCTTCCCCGCAATTCCTTCATTCGAACCCAGAGTCACCCGCCAACTTCCTCAATCTCCACATTAACCACCGCACCACTCCATCTCGCCTCGCTTACATTGCAACCATCCCAGCATCCGTGCCCCGACACTCCGTAACACAATTCTCAAAGACTTAAAACCCAAGCGGACTTCACTCCCCGATTTCTCAATCTCTTGGTTCGATTCAAACCACCTGCCAAAACCCATTTCTTTGTAACAACGACAGCATTTATGTATCTCGGAACAATCTCACCATAAGCGCTTTAACCCATCTGTAGCTTTTCATCGTTTCATCACACACGGATCGTTCTACCAGCTCAAGCTTGTCTTGTTTCTCTCGATCTTTGACACCGTCAAAGAACTCATTAATCCTTTCGATCTCTCAATCTCACATCGATCCATTCCTGGACCATACACAAATTGAAACCATCCTTCGCTTCTCCATTCAAACTCAATCTTCGATTACATCTCGTTCTCCAATCAACCAGCTCAACTTTCACAGCGGCCGTTAATCCTCGAATCCATATGTAGCAAACATCAATTTCTCTTAGCTTTCGATCAATCGAACTAATCGATCTCTCCACGAGCTTCACTGTGCCTCCAATTCATTCAAGAGTTTTCGAATGAGATAAACTCTCTCGATGTTAGGTTTAGATAAGGGTTGGTTAAATGGGGCGGATCGGGCATAGATCCAAGATACGGGTGTGGAGCGTGGTGTATACATCCATTTACCAATGATAATAGCACTACATTTTACGGATAAGGGCTACCCGGTTTGCGACCCCTTAACTTGAACTGTCCTTTCTTTAGTAATCCTCCAATAGAGAGTAGCCCTTAACCTTGGCTGGGCTCCAAATAGTGATCGCCCATGAAATGACAATTTTGCCCTTTTGGCTCAAAATGAGTAACTTCTTCTTTCTTTTCCTCCGTGTGACTCCAAAGTAGCTACAAAACTCAAAACAAGCGTAAAATACATAATTTACAAAAAAAATAGCAAAGAAAGCATAAACTCAGTATAGTAAATACGGTGTATTCTACACCTATCAGATCACCTTGAGTATCAAAGAATATCTTTGAACAATTAATGATAAGAGTTATGTACAAATAATGTCGATTTCCAGAAGCTTCTCATCTTAGCAAACCCAAAACCCTAATTCACACACATCATGAAGAAATATGTGAATCATGTAAACGGTTTGCTCATGGAACCGATTATACCATCAGTCCACAAAGTAGCTTGTGACCAGGTTATTTCTTGCTTCCGACGTAGCTTGTGATCGGTTATACCTTGCTTCCCAAAGGTAGCTTGTGACCGATTAAAACTAACTTCTCAATTCATCTTGTGACCGGTTATACCCTTTGATTCCAAAGTAACTTGTGACTGGTTACAACTTGCATTCCAATATAGCTTGTGATCGGTTACACCTTGATTTCCAATGTAACATGTGACCGATTACAACTAGCTATATTATATAGGCTATGACCGATTATACCATAAATCTCAACAAGTTAAGAGAAGTTCTACCTTGTCATCTTATATTGGTCATTCAATAAAGAACCTAACCAATCATTATTTCCTTTCAATTATGAAACAAGTTCATATATGTACTTCCCTTAAAAAAATATTATAAAACATTGTTTCTAGATGAAATCATACCTATATAATGCACATATAATCAAACAATTATATACAATAGATTATGTTGATGTCGTCTTTACGAAGTTCAAAAGATAAGCGTTTATACTTCGTAATTCAATAAATTTGTAGCGCCCCCAAAGCTAGCAGCTGACTAATTCAAGAGATTAACTAAATAAAGAGGCACTAAGGATCTAAAACATCTATTTAAACAATAAGAAAGAAATTCTAAACAGATTAACCCGAATCTAACCCTCTACAAATAATTACATATATACAAGAACTCTCTCATGTGATACATAACAATAATCATTTGGTTTACAAATAAAATATACACATAATAAATATAGCAGAGGTTATTCAACTAGCGAACTCAACCCCTGAAACTTTCGTTGCGCAACTTTCGATCCGTCTCGAAACCGAAAGTGGGAATGGGTGAGCACATCATCCCTAAAAGGGGAATTTGCAGAAATAACATTTAACTTTCAAGTAATCATTAGAATGATTTGAAAACAATTCATGTTTTCCCAAAACACTAAAACACAAGTTACACAACCAATTTCACAGAGGTAAACAATCATGTATATGAGAACTAACTCCTTCTTCAAACAATGTATATATTGAGTGTCGACCAATTCCTTACACACCCTATTAGTTTATATTAGTGTTGACCAATTCCTTACACACCTATTAAGCATAAAAGCTCGAAAGTAAGTCGATATAAATGAAGGAGCAGTATCCTATATACCACTGAGATGGAAATCTCATTTTCCAAACATACAAATGGAAATTCTTATTTCCCAAACAATTCATAAAGACAAACAACGCATTACAATTCCCTTTACAAGCAATGGAAAGATTAAAAGAATGTGTACTTTCGGAATTTAAAATAAAACAATGCATGGAATACACAATCAAAGTAATGCATGAATTTGTTAAACATAAACTTCTGTAATAGAAAACAGCAATAATCACACAAGAGTTAAATGTAAATTCTTACCTCTTTTGATGACAATCCACGCCTACCTCGAGATCCACTAGTTCATCATTTGAATCGATCGTTTTTAATATAGACTAACTATTAATCACACAAGAACTCTAAGAATCTAGCCAAGTGGCTCACACAAGAATCATAAAAGTATATCTAATGGTTTTAAATCAGATTGGTTCCATAGGACATTGGCTAAGTCTTATGAATATCTACAACTTTGTAGCAGGAAGCAAAGGCTAATTCAGACTATAAGGGCCCAAAATATCAATTTAGGAAAATATGCTCCATCCTGAGCCGCCCAATCTGTTGCTAACAGTCAAAAGGGTTCAACTGTCAGTCAACGGTCAAGTCCAAAGTCCACTATGGTCAATGTCAGTCAAAGGTCAAGGTCAGGTCAAACTAATCAAAGGATCCAACTCGATCAAGATTCACCGAGTCGTCCGGTCAAGTCTGGTCACTAAGCTAATCTCGATCCGGATACACTAAGTCAGGTGAGAAATAAATCAGTTAGATATCTAACTGGGATGACAAATAGGCATAATTCCTTTAAAAGCTACATTTCTTACATCAATTCCTTAATATCAAATCAAAAGCAATCCATTCATTCATTCTAAACAAATTTTAAGATCAATATACAAATACAGGTGTAATTTAAGCCTACACCGCAATAGCGTTAGAAAGCCTCAGCCTGGAGCTATTAGTTACTCCTTACAATCATCCATACTTACTACACCTCTAGGGCTGAATCACCCTCATTACATCCCTACTACAAGATCAGGCTCCTCTCGATCAATCATCCATTCCAACCGCACATTCACCCCGAATCTCTGCAATACCACCGGTTATGAAACATCACCATCAGATTTCACTTGAAGGTCTCAAGTCTCATTCAATACCTCCACTAATCTCGGCTACATCTTAACGCACTTTGCAATGGTTATACAAAACCAACATCCAACCAACCTACACTTCCATATAGACAATACATTCATAACCACTAATGTAAATACAATCTCCATCTCCACCAGTAACATCTACAATTCACCATTAATTCAATTATTCTCTGCAATAACACTTACAACCTAACAATCACTATACGTATACATTATCACCACGGTTCCACTTTCAATCCATACACACATCAGTCAGATTCGATTCTTAATTGTACAAACTACTAAACAAACAATTCAACTTAACTTACACTGACCATCAACTAACTCCTCTTCATACAATCCACAAGACCAACACTACCATAATCTCTCCCATTAAAGTTCATGCCGCTTTCAACAACCGAGCCTCTCTGCAACCATGTTAAATTCAATTGCATCTCAAACAATATTACCATCTAAACAATTCCATCTCTATCACATATCAACCATGTCCATCTCAATCTTAATTCAATTATCAAACATACAAATTCATTCAATAAAAACTGAATAACCGAACTAAACATCTCAGAAATTACTCAAATGGTTTCGTTTGATTCCATAGGGCCAATTCTTCTTTACTTTGATTCAACTCAGCAACCCAATATGAAACTATCAATTTCATCTTCTTCATATAATCATTAAACCCATGAACCCTAAATCTCTATTCTATCAAGAACCATAATTCCATTCAACATAAACCTATCTTCACAATTTATCACCACAACAACTTCAGAAGCCCCAATTAAACAAACCCATCTTACAATTCTATCTAAATCTTCTCAATATTTGCCCAATTCAAATTCCAATACAACATGCAGAAACCCTAATTCTTCGATTCATCATCGAATCCACTTCAACACTTAAATTGAACACTAACTCGTGATTCTTCATCAAGCCATAACTTTATATCTTATCTTT
Organism: Papaver armeniacum; assembly: GCA_023531295.1. Lineage (NCBI taxonomy): Eukaryota > Viridiplantae > Streptophyta > Magnoliopsida > Ranunculales > Papaveraceae > Papaver > Papaver armeniacum. The sequence continues at coordinate 39,476 of JAJJWW010018555.1, forward strand.
GAAGTCTTCAAAACATCAATCAAACCTATAAACCTTAATTCTGATTTCAACATCAACTCTATCCTCTTCATCCCGTGCCAATTAACATCAACCACTACTAGCAGCCGCCATATTTGATAACTTGTCTAATTCTCATGACCTCATAGCCTCAAAAATCTCAGAGAATCGCCAGAGGCGAAGAACAGAAGAAGAAGATGATGAGAGAAGAAGAAAAAAGAAGAATAAGAATGAAGAAGAAGGAAAATATGAGTTATCTGCTCGATTTGGTTCGATAAGACCAACGAGGATTACTGGGACACCCAGCAAATGGATAAGGGCATCCAAGGTCGGCTTAACTAGAAATGACGATTTTACCCTTCTTACAATTTTGATGATATCTTCTTCGTCAAGTATCCGAATGACATGCTCAAGTAGTCCATTATGCGTAACTTTTCGAGATCTATCCACCAGTACTAATTTTGTATCTAGATCATTGTTAGATTAATTTATATTAATTAATGTTCGTGTTAAACTAATCGAGTTATTATCAGCCTAATTCGTCACTTAACCGGTCTAATAGCGTTGACGAGCTTGAGGGTCTTTACAAAATTCCTTGACACTTTGATCATAATATCACGACCAAGTCTAACCACTAGAGTATTATTTATATACATCTTCACATGTTATGTTTTCAATCTAATACGACTTGAAACATACGTTTGGAATGGAAACAAGATCAAGTCAATAGTACTAACCTCAAGAGAAAGGATGATGTCATGCGTTGTAGTCGTTACTTCTTCACATTCTTGGTCTTCGGAGTAATACTTGTACGTCTCAACATTCCTAGACTTTCTAGTCTAACCTAAACAAAGTTGACTCTAGTATTCAATCAAGCGACTCTAGATGAGTTTTGATACTAAAATATGACAACCAAACTTGACATACCAACGCTTGGTGGGTTCAACCGAGCTATGCTCTAACAAAACATCATAACATATAAATATTAAACTTACCGATATTTCTACTGGGGTAGGTTGGAAAACCAGGTTTGCAAACCATATATCTCGAGTTTCGTAAATACATGAAGGTTGGCGAACCAGATTCACAAATTGCAAGTTCGTTGGGAACAATTCACGAACCTGGTTGGCGGGAACGCGGTGAACTGAATTTTAAAGTTGGAATAATAGTTTAACATTTGGCAAGGTTCACAAACCGTTTTCAACCTAGTTCGATAGTCTTATATGGTTGGCTAACCCGATTAGCAACCGCTGTATCCCTGACTCGTGAACAAGCCCTACGGTTGGAAAATCGTTGTACCAACTATCCCAGTTTATATTTTAGTAAATGATGAAAGACTTATTTTCATGATATGTTTAGCATTACTAAAACTCTCTTAAACACTTGTAGGACTTCGTTGATCACTTAAACACCTGCGTGTGTGCATCATGATTAAACTCCTAAGTGTTTGAATGAATATCAAATTGCTTTTAGTTCTTTGGTTAACTTTCCAAACCGAATGGTCAGTATATACGGTTCAAGAAGCAAACCTAAGTGTATATTCTTCATTGTATTTTTTCTAAGAATAGAGTTTGATTGATTCCCAAGTTATCTAAGCTTGAATTCTAAGATAACCCCGGCCTTAGAAAACTATAAATAGAGATGCTCTTTCAGCTTGGAAAATCAATCTCGACACTTTGTGTCCTAGCTAATTCTAGAGTCGTCCTATATTGACCAAGATTTCCTCCGAGAAACATAATTAGGTCAAGACTAAAAGACTTCACTTTGGGATTCGTGAAGCCCGGTCCGACTATCTTTGTTGAGAGGCATACACGCCGTATTATTGGTGATGGCACAAATACTTCCCTATATTTTTGATAATTAGTGTGGTGTTTTCTCAATTTCCAAGAGGCTTAGGATTACTTCATTGGGAAGGAATGATCTTAAGTCTAAAGTGAGTGATTTGATTGTGGCTGGTAAATGGGTTATTCCCATTAGGACTCGGAATTTGATGGACGGATGTGGTATTGATCTTAATTCTCTTCCTCTTATTGCTGGTGGCGAGGATTATAAAATCTGGGACTTGGACAATTAGGGTGTGTTCTCAGTTAAATCGGCCAAGGCTGCAATCAGAACCCCTTATGAAGAACAGCCGGAAGCAAACTTTTCTCAAGATCTGTTGTGCATCCAACATTGGTCTTGCAATACTGGAAGATTTAGATGAAGGACTGTTGTGCTATTGAAGATCAAATGACCAAGAAGATGAGAAATGAGATGCCTTGATGCGTGTCGTAGGTGCAATCAAATTAAAATCTTATTTCCACTCAATTAAAAATAATATAATGGAAGTCAAGTTCGTTCCCACGAGGAGCAAGAGATTCTAGTTGTAAAAATTGTCACGAAAAGGGGATGTGTAAACCAAAAAGAAAGTAAACAAAACAATTAAAAGATAAAGTTGAAAGCAATAAGAGAGACAAGATCAAGGAATCATTCTTCGTTGCAAAACAATGATTAAAGTTATGTTCTTTCTACTTGTTATTAGTCACAAATTATCACCAACCGTAGGTAAAGCGGCTAGATCGGTGCTAAACCCTAAATCCTTGTATCACGGGATACGAAGTTCTCGACTACCGGATTCTATTTACCAAACCACCTAGTAGTAGATCACTCTAGATGTAATTTAAATAAACGCATTAAGATTTATGAACTTATTAGGTTAATATTAGTAGTTAGACTCTTAGATCAAGGTCTACTTGCTAACGTTGTTTTCACACACAATTGCTCCACGGAATCCTCCGCAAGGTCTCGTGTTTGCTACTTATGTAAAGAGTCAAGAAACGATTACTTATCCCTAATCTCACTAGCTTTAGATCAAATTAACAAATCAATTTAGCGTGCACTCTAAACAATCTATCAATCAATCATGAATGAATAAACATTCCTATTAGTAAAAACAATCGATAATCATGTGAAAAACCTCAAGATAGAATTGAAACAAAACTCAAATCATATATTAAGAACTAGGAATTCATCCTTAATCAATAAGAAAATTAGCTACTCATGTTTTTGAAATTCACAAATAATAATTAAAAGGAGAATTTTCAAGTTCACACAAATAATTAAGAAGAAGAATTGAAAGCAAAAACACAAGTGTTGTGTGTGTAGAGAGGTGTGTAAAGATGTAGAAAACTTCTATTTATAGGCTTCAATATTCTCCAAATCTTCTAAGGAATAGAATCCTTTTCCTTTAGCAATTCAATTTCCAAATTCAAGTCTTTCTCTTCTCTTCATCTTCTTTCCAAATTTGAGCCCAATTCTCCATCCAATTCCCCAGTCCAAGTCTTTCACCCATGAAAGAAGTCCATAGAAAAGAATTTTTGGTCCCGAAATTTGACTGAACGCCACCGCCGGCCACCTGAAAATTTCTTCAAGGGCTAATATTCATCGAGTCCAAAATAACGGGTCAAAATGGTCAAATTCATGGCCGCGGGAGGTGGGATTTGACTATGAGTCAGCTCCCTAGGTGGCTGACTGGCTGGCCTGGGATCACCGCGGTTCGCCACCAGTTCCGTTTAAATTTCTCGATCTTTAGCTCCATTCCCTGCTAAGAAGCCTAACACATACATCTAACAATTCTTCTCTTGCGATTTATTCATTACCCCCAGCAACAGAGCTCTCAACTTATTCTGAAATCATATCAGCATCACTCTCTCAGTATCTTCTGTCAATTCATCTCGAATCTTCTTCCACAAAACCCTTATTCACTTCCATCATCGTTGACTCCCATTCTTCCGAATCAATCGAAACCCATATCAAATTGTAACTCCTTTCCGCTTGTGACCCAATATCAATAACATCCTACCACAAAACCCATTAATCTCTTCCTCTTCGTGTTGTTAGCAAGACCACCACCAACACTCATTACCGATTCGCCATTCTCTTCCAAATTCAACCCGAAAAAACCCATTTAATTCGGCGGCAACCATCTCGCCTATTCAAAACGCCACCATACCCATCTCACAAAGACCACCACCTTCTCATTTCTCGATCCGGTGGTCACGGTAGAGACCCATCTTTTCCCGGAATCATCGATTTTCGTTCAATTTCCACCACCAACACATACCCATTATTGATCTTACCTCGCGATTTCATCCATCAAACACAATGATTCGATCAAACCGCGTAAACCCGTCTCGTAATCCAACTCGTTAAATGGAATCTAAGAAAGAATATTCCTTCTCGATCATCAATCCATAGACCCATAGCAAGAGGAACTCGGATCTCAACCACCAAAAACTTGACCAAAACCCACTTTAATTCTCGATTCGATTCTTCTTCTCTCGGCTCATGG
>JAJJWW010018556.1:0-36818 GCA_023531295.1 Papaver armeniacum
TAGCCCAACTAGATATAACGCTTGGCAACTACACATGATTTAACTTCAAAAATTAAGGCAACCCAAAATATGTTGTTACCGATCCTATTAGTTGTTGAATGATTCAGAAACTATATGCTAACTACCAATTTTAGTTGTTGAACAATTAGATAGCTATCTCGCCAACTACAACTTACTTGCTTTAACCTATCGCAATTATGAGATAACAATATTTATTACTACCAACAAATTGCCAAATAAATTCGCAACATGATATAAATCTAGTTGCCATAATGTTTGGCAAGTAGCTGACAACTACAAAAATTTGTTGTTATAATATTTGGCAAATAACTCACAACTACAAAAACTAGTGGGTCTAATCTATAGCATTTATAAAATAACGTATTTGGCTACTACAACTTGAGTTGCCAAAGTTACGCGTAGCAACTAGGTATTTTTAGTAGTTGCCTTTACATTTGGAAACAACCCATACGGCAACTTAAGCTCCGCAACTACCATTAGTTGCCTTTCTGTTTAGCAACTCAAACCTTATCTTAGGCAACTAAAGTAGTCTGGTTGCCAATGCTCAGGTTTTTTGTAGTGTCATATGAACCCATACAACAACCACTATTATTGATTCTTCTCTGATTCATCTTCTACCTGGGCTTCACCATCAGAATCATCACCAACACAGAAACACCCAGTCCTGTAGTCTCACACAATCAAACCCTAGCTCTCTATCCATCTGAGACAATTCGACCCCTATTTCTAAAGATCATTTTCTGGATCTGAAGCCTCAAGGAACCCATGAATTCCTGCTCCAACATCAACTCAGTCCAGCGCAAATCACCATCAACATCTTCTGTCAAGACTTTGTTCTTCATCTCTCTCAATACCGCCTTCAAATACCGGGCAAAGACTTCCTATCTATGAATCACCATTCTATCTCAGCCCTCATCACTTCCTCCCACTGATTTCTCTTCCCATGATAATCTCTCTTGATTTCAGATAAGAGTGAAAGAAAGAAAAAACTAATGATGAGGGCAATAATCGCTCCTCTGATTTCTAGGGCTTGGTAAGAAATGAAAGTGGATATAACCACTTTGTTGAAGCAGATAAGGGATGGACACCCAGAATAACTTTAGGCACCCATGAAATAGAATAAGGGCCAACCTAGTTTGCTAGGCTTGTCAGTTCCATGGAACCAACAGTCTATTCTTCGCCTCCTCCTCGCGTGCCTTAGTCCAGTTCACGTGTTATTAGCTTTGTGAATTGGTCTCTTTTGCCATTTTCGCTTTAAATTGGGTAATTTCTCCTTCTTTTCCTCCGTGCGACTCCAGAGTACCTAACAACTCAAAAACACACGTAAGGTGCATAATTCACAAGAAAAATAGCAAAGAAAGCGTAACTACTAGATAGTAAATACGGTGTATTCTACACCTATCAGATGCTGCAAGAAATTGACGAAGAGGAAGCTGAAGATAATAAACTAATCGAAATTTCGATGCTTGTACATACGGGTCAAATACCAAGAGTTCCAGAGCCCAAAGAAGTATTACGAAGAATATACGTATCGAGGGAGGGAATTTTACCATCAGAAGCTCATGCACGATTATTTTCTTCCCAATTGTGTGTACTCTGATCGAGATTTTCAAGGTCGATTCCGCATGCCTCTTCATCTGGTGAAAAAGATTATTGAAGAGATTTGTCGAGTAGAACCTCAATTCAATTATCAGTTTGATGCACTTAATATTAGAGGTCATAGTCCGGAACAAAAATTTACTTCCGCTTTAAGGATTCTAGGTTATGGTACTCCAGCGGATGCGAACGATGAGCACCTTCATATGGGTAAAACAACTTGTTACACTTACCTTTCATTGTTCTGTGAAGTAATGATTAATCATTTTGGTCCAACATATTTACGAAAACCAACCGACGAAGATGTTAGACAAATATTAAGAGAGAATGAGGAAAGGGGATTCCCAGGAATGCTAGGTAGTCTCGATTGTATGCATTGGGTATGGCATCACGACTATTGATGTTCATGGTTTGTTCTTCATATTTTTGAAATATATTATCTCACATGGTATTACCATGTTGTTGTGCACCACCGATACAATCTTGGGTGAAAAAAACATAATTACGACAAATACATTCATCTTCTATCATGCTGTATTTTGCACCACGGACTCGGTTCTTCTTACCTTTGCCTTGATTTTGTGCTTGTGAATCCATTTTACAAGAAAATATATAATTGTAGAGGAGGTGTGATAGTTTTAGATTTGAAAAAGATTGAGAGATTAAGAAATTCTAGAGAGATTTAGAATTTCTGGTGTGAGTTGATATGAGTTTGAAATTAGGTATTTATAGAGGGGGGAAATTGTAGTCGTTGGATACAGGACTGATAAGCGTTGATCTTACTAACGAGCGACAGCTTGACTAACGCTGTCGATTTCAAGACCATCGGGCGATGTATTGACCATCGATCGACCGAGACTCTATCGCTCGCTGGTAACTCTGTCGTGTATGCCTATATGCCAGGAAAAACATATTGGCATATGAGTTTGGCAGTTTGGCATACCCATAATGGGTGCATATATGCCAAATATCATGTTTTGGCATGTGCATAGGAATAGGCCTTACTAATATCACCCCTAAACCTGTCAACTGCCCTCCTGATATAACCAGGGTCGAACATCTCATCCTCCCAAGTAGTCATATGTTCAAGCCATTCTCCAAACATCTATTCATTCAGGAGAGGAGGACAGAATAGTGTGGAATCTTACTCATAATGGAAAATTTATTGTAAAATCTCTCTACAAAGCCAAGATGGACAGATTATACAGTAATTATACTCAAACCAACAATTGGAAAGACTTATGGAAAATGGATATTGCTCCAGTTATCCAGATCTTCATCTGGAAATGTGCTAATGTGATTCTCCCCACGAATGCTAAAACTGTTTCCATTCTGCACTACATCGATCCAGTATGCCAGTTGTGCAATACTGGGGAGGAAACCTTGACACATATGGTGTTAAACTGCCCTACTGCTAACTCAGTTTGGAACATCCTTCTTGGCCCAAACCATGGGAAGTTTGATCGTAACACAAACTTCATGGATAGTCTAAACTCTTGGTTTAGCCCTGGAATCATAAACTCTAGCTGCAAGCTGGTACATCTGGAAGGCTAGGTGTGACTTTATTTTCAGTCACATTCAGCCAAATTCCATACAAACCACCACTAGCATCAAGCAACATATATGGAACCATAACAGAATCCACCATAGTCAAAACCACATTCTTAACCCCTCCTTCGATATGAAGATAATGGGTTAAGTGATGAGGATCTCACAAACTTCTCTTTGGATTCTGAAAGTGGAAGATGATGAATTAGAAGGGAAGAAGATTATGAAAATAATCAGAGTCTACATTTTATTTTTTGTGTCTTAGTTGGTCTTAAAGCAATCCATTGACTTCAAAATTGAATTCTTTTAATTTAGCTACGATTTGTAAGAACTCTAATATGGCGAGTAGTGGCTCTTCTTTGGCCACTAGCTCATTTGTGTACTCCTCTTAGGTCAAATCCTAAGTTTTTCTATATAAAAAAAGATCTACTAACATTTTATTTCGTATCATACTCGAAATGCATACAAAATCTAGTTTTAAGTTCAAGCTTGGTAAAGGGGCGGCACATAATGGTAGAGGGGCGGCAAGTGTGATAGCAATGTCCATCTTATTGGTTAGGGGGTGTCCTATAGGGGGTGTAGATTGACTAGATTACCCTTTTCACCTTAAATTAACCAAAATCAAATCAAATTTTTTTAAACCTAATGAATCAGAAAAAATCAAATCAGTTTTTTTTCATCTTCTTCTTCATCTTCTCTTCTCCTCCATCAACCCTAACCTCCATTAAAACCGAAAATTTTATCGTCTTCGATTAATCGGCGATTTGAAAAATGTTTGGAAAAACCCAGTTAGGGTTTAGTTTATCGTGTTGGATTTAAGTTAATTTTGTACCAAAAATTAGGATTTTGTATGAAAATTGAAATTGAAATTTCTGGGTTTATGTGAGTTACGGTTGGTAATAACTCAATTACTTAACCGTAATCGGAGATTTGAAGAACATACGGTTGGTAATAGTTCAAATACCAACCGTGTGTTCTTATATCTCGAGAATTTTCTTGATTACGGTTGGTAACTATTTTAGTTTACCAACCGTAATCGAGTTCTGATTTGTTACTCAAACAACCATACCAACCGTAAAATGTTCCCTGTGTCTTGAGAATTTATCAAATAATGATTTACGGTTCAAAAGTTAAGTTGACACACCAACCGTAGGGTAGTTACGGTTGGTATCGAGCATTTAGTTACCAATCAGAATCGGTTTTACGATTGGATCTTCCCCAAATTTAACCGATTCACGGTTGGTATTCGATAACTTACGAATCAGTAACTAAGAGTTACGGTTGGTAATAAGCAAAATTGCAACCGTAAGTTCTTCTGAAAATTCAAAAGTTTTGATTTTGTTATGTACTTTAGATAATTTTGACCGAGAAAAAGCTAATGGGAACTAATTTAGAAGTATACCGGGTCACTGGAATCACTCATTTTGGTTGAGTGAATCAAAATCTAGGGTTTCACAAATATCACATAAGTTTTCTTTTTCTTCTCCTCTAATTTTTTTTATAACTCTAAAAATCTGATGTTAGAGTTATAATAATTGAAAATTAATTATCAACACTAATCTTGATTATCATTACTAATCTTGATTATTAACAATAAGGGGCTAATTAGTCATTTCTAGGGTTTTATTGATAAGGGGCACTTGAATTTACATCTAATGACTTTTTTGTCTTATTAGGTTGCCGCCCCTCTACCGATTCCTACCGCCCCTTTACCAAGATTGTTTAAGTTCTTAGATGGACAACCCATGTGAGTAAATGACGTGACTGATTAGAGGTGCTGATGATACACATTCACAACCACCGATCAAGTTAGCTAACTTTTCATCCACATGGACATTTAAAATATAAACTATAAGAAGATTAGTTAGCAGGGTAATTTCCGTTATTAGTGTGGCAAATCCTAAATTCTTGAATCGGGCATTTCATGATCAATGTATATATATCGCATGTTGCCAGCTTGCATCTCTAATCAAATCAATAATGATTTATTCTTTTAATCGCTAATATTATTTGGAGGGTGTGTTTGTCCGTTTAGATTCCAAAAGCAGAATCTAATAACAGAAATCGGGAGAGAAAAAAAAGGTTTTAGAAGTCCGTTTAAGTGTTGTCGATTTAGTTTCTAACTGTGAAGTTCACTGTTGAGCAAGGTGGAGTGAGGACAAGTCATAAAACAAAAGTATGGGGAAAATGATAAGAACGGAGTTGTCTTTTATAGGTAACAAAACTCTTTGTCATAATAAATCTCTACGTCAATCACCTAAACAGTACTTAATTATGCGATTGGTATACCTTTAACCTTTTTCTTAATTTCTATTTAATCTCTGTTAGCAATCACAATAATTCCATTATCAACAGTTTAAAGTGAACCTATTGGAGCCCTTGCAAATATATCGACAACTTATTATTGTTCCCAAGACATCAGTAAATTCATAGTATTTAACTGTCACTGACCATGAACCACATTCACCACTAGTTGTAGAATTTGGGAAAAAGATTGTCGTGGCAGGCAGGAAGAACCCTCCGCAATTTATGCATAGGATTGATAAAATTTGGGAAAATATCAAACCAAGCCATTGCAGATGTTGTTATGTTAGGTTCTAATAAACCAAGTTCTGGTAATGGTTCTTGGGTTTGTACTTGAATCCTTTCTTGAAGGAACAATAGCTCACGTCTAAAGTGTGCAAAAATAATGATCGATCTTTCGTTTGTGGACACGCTACGTGCTCTCACTCATACTTACTGCAAGATGGAGTCATTCATTTTACGGATTATTTCGTTTCAAGAGCTATAAACTGCATGAGACTCTTAACTCTTAAGCTCTGGATAAGGTCTTGTATATATAAATTTCGATTAGGTAAACTCAAAATTTCACATTTATGCAAGGTTTTCCTTTGTTTTATTTCCAACATTTATGCAAGGTTTTTCCTTTGTTTTATTTCCAATTTGAAACTATTTTACTGAATATAGGCTGTCTTCTAAACAAGCAACCGAGGAAAGAAAGTTTGAAAAATATTTACACTTTGGCCTTTTTACTTTAGATGGCGGAGAAAACTGAAAAGAAATATACTGAAATTTCACAAAGCAATGGAAATAAAATAGGAAAGGCACAGTAATTGCACGTAAGACACCTGTTCGGATGGGGTTAAGATGGACGACCATCAGACATTCCCTTTAAAAATGGTTCCTCGGCACCATCACCGCGACCATTCGTTTCCTACCAATTCATGTGAGAACAAGAATAGTAATTGTCGGATTGTATTTTTTTCTTTCTTTCAGGAACTCAATTATTTAAATTTAAACCTTTGAAACTTTATTTTGTGCATATCTGTTGAAAATGATCCACTAACATTTGGATAACCAACCATTACTAATATCACCCCTAAACCTGTCAACTGCCCTCCTGATATAACCAGGGTCTAACATCTCATCCTCCCAAGTAGTGAGATGTTCAAGCCATTCTCCAAACATCTATTCATCCAGGAGAGGAGGACAAAATAGCGTGGAATCTTACTCATGATGGAAAATTTATTGTAAAATCTCTCTACAAAGCCAAGATGGACAGATTATACAGTAATTATACTCAAACCAACAATTGGAAAGACTTATGGAAAATGGATATTGCTCCAGTTATCCACATCTTCATCTGGAAATGTGCTAATGTGATTCTCCCCACAAATGCTAAAAATGTTGCCATTCTGCACTACATCGATCCAGTATGCCAGTTGTGCAATACTGGGGAGGAAACCTTGACACATATGGTGTTAAGCTGCCCTGCTGCTAACTCACTTTGGAACCTCTTGTTTGGCCCAAATCATGGGAAGTTTGATCCTACACAAACTTCATGGATAGGCTAAACTCTTGATTTAGCCCTGGAATCATAAACTCTAGCTGCAAGCTGGCACATATGGAAGGCTAGGTGTGACTTTATTTACAGTCACATTTAGCCAAATGCCAGACAAACCGTCACAAGCATCAAGCAACATATATATATGGAACCATAACAAGCATCAAGCAACATATATGGAACCATAACAAAATCCACCATAGTCAAAACCACATTCTTAACCCCTCCTTCGATATGAAGATAATGGGTTAAGCGATGAGGATCTTACAAACTTCTCTTTGGATTCTAAAAGTGGAAGATGATGAATTAGAAGGGAAGAAGATTATGAAAATGATCAGAGTCTGCATTTTATTTCTTGTGTCTTAGTTGGTCTTAAAGCAATCCATTGACTTCAAAATTGAATTCTTTTAATTTAGCCACGTTTTGTAAGAACTCTAATATGGCCAGTAGTGGCTCTTCTTTGGCCACTAGCTCATTTGTGTACTCCTCTTAGGTCAAATCCTAAGTTTTTCTATATAAAAAAAGACGATCTACTGTCATTTTATTTCGTATCATACTCCAAATGTATACAAAATCTTTCTAGTTTTTAAGTTCTTAGATGGACAACCATGTGAGTAAATGTTGCGACTGATTAGAGGTGCTGATGATATATCACAGTCACAACCACCGATCAAATTAGCTAAATTTTCATCATTTTGGAAATTTAAAGTACGGAAACTACAAGAAGATTAGTTAGCAGGGTAATTTTCGTTACTGATGTGACAAATCATAAATTCTTGAATCAAACATTTCATGAACAACGTATATATTACATGTTGCCATCTTGCATCTATAGTGAAATCACTAATGATTTATTCTTTTAATCGCTAATATTATTTAGAAGGTGTTTTTGTCCATTTAGATTCCAAAAGCAGAATCTAATTACAGAAGTCGGAAACAAAAAGGAAAATTTTTTGGAAATCTGATTAATTGTTATCGATTTAATTTCTAACATTTTTGTTTACAGAAGATGGAATGCAATTCTGAAAAGTATATGCAAACACCTTTTTAAGGTATTGTTATGATACTTTATCGTATTGTTATGATATTTTGTTGGAGGAGAGTTTTCCCTTGTTCTTAAAAGTCATCCAACACTGTAGTTGAATTTAGACATGAAAACTAAAATCTAAAAATCAATTAATCAGCTGGGATTAGATTACTTATCATTTTTCGGCACTGAATTTATGGTCATGTAAATAAGTAGGAACAATTTTATGACTAGTACGACCGTTGCCATGGTGGGAGGGCTGACCGAAGAAGAATATGAACATGGAGTTTGTACACGCCTACTTTCGTCCCGTTTCAGAAAAGGTGACACTTTCGCCTCGTTTCAGAAAAAGTGATACTTTCTCCCGCTTCGAAAATCGATACTTTCACCCGCTTGGAAAATCGATACTTTCATTTCGTTTTTGGAAAAAGTGATACTTTCTCCCCGTTTCGGAAAAAGTGATTCTTTCGCCCCGTTTCGGAAAAAGTGAAAAAAGTATCATTTTTTTCTGAAATGGGGCGAAAGTATCATTTTTTCCGAAACAGAAAAAAGTATCATTTTTTCCGAAACAGAACGAAAGTATCACTTTTCCCGAAACGGAGAGAAAGTATCACTTTTCCCGAAACGGGATGTGACAGTATCATTTTTCCTGAAACGGGTTGTGAAAGTATTATTTTTTCTTAAACGGAAAATTAGTCGATCCATAAACCAAAATACGGTTGCATGATGTGTTATGCATCCTTTGTTGTAGTTTGCATAATGGCTATGCATTCAATTTTCGAGAATTGTGCCTAAAATTAAAGTATCATTTTTCTTGAAACGGAGGGAGTACATCGTTTTATTAGTTGCAACAGAAAATTAGTTGATGCATAAACCAAAATTTTGCTACATAAAATATTATGTATCCTTTGTGGTGGTTTGCATAATAAATATATATTTAATTTTCTAAAATTGTGCCTAAAATGATAAATACCTCCGAATTTTTCCTAAAAAACTCTAAATTTGATATTGTTGTTTGTACATGTTGCGTAGAGTTTTTTATAACCTTTCCAACAAGATAAATTTTGTAAAATTCTAAGGCGCGGATTTTTAGATATGTTATATTAAAGTTTGTTTTCCAATTATACCCCTGAAAAGATAAGATACACTAGGAGTTATAGTAATTAGACTAAAATGGAAGGACATTTTTGGTTTTCGCCCCTAACCATTTCCAATCTTTTTGTGGTAATTGATCACTTAGATTTTACAAAAAAAATGACCATATAAAGGACCTCCCTCGCTTCGCTCAGTCAGCCCAATAAACACCAACTGTTCACTGTTGACTAAGGTGGAGTAAGGACAAGTCATTAAACAAAAGTACGGGGAAAATGATAAGAACGGAGTTGTCTTCTGTAGGTAACAACTCTTTGTCATATCTCTATGTCGGTCGATCACCTACTTTCATTTAAACAGTACTTAATTATGCGATTGGTATACCTTTAACCTTTTTCTTAATTTCTATTTAGTCTCTGTTAGCAATCACAATAATTCCATTATCAACAGTTTAAAGTGAACCTATTGGAGCCCTTGCAAATATGTCGACAACTTATTGTTCCCAAGACATTAGTATAAATTTATAATATTTAACAGAATATCGCGGACAAAAAACCACGTTCACGACTAGTTGTAGAATTTGGGGGGAAATTGTCGTGGCCGGAAGAAAGAACCCTCCACAATTTAAGCATAGAATTGATAAAATTTAGGAAAATATCAAATCAAGCCAGTGTGAATGTCTAAACCAAGTTCTGGTATCGGTTTTGGGGTTTGTACTTGAATCCTTTCTTGAAGTAACAGTAGCTCACGTCTAAAGTGTGCAAAAATAATGATCATTCGTTAGTGGACACGCTCTCTCACTCGCTCATACTTACTGCAAGATGAAAACATTCATTTTAGGGATTATAGACTGCATAAGACTATTAACTCTTAAGTCTTGTATATATATATCTCGATTAGGTAAACTCAAAAATTCGCATGGCACATTTATGTAAGGTCTTTCGGTTGTCTTATTTTCCGGTTTGAAATCATTTTACTGAATATATATGCTTCGGAAAAAAATTTTGCTAAATATAGTCCGCCTTTTATATATTTCGTTTTTTACTTTAGATGGTGGAGAAAACTGAAAAGAAATATACAGAAGTTTGACAAGCAACGGAAAGAAAGTAAAAAAGGCTCGATGATTGCACGAAAGACTGTTCTGGTCGGCTTAGGATGGACGACCATCAGACATGCCCTTTAAAAATGGTTCCTCGGCACCATGACCACCGACTTTCTTTTTCTTGACGGTTCATGTGAGAACAGAGATGGTAATTGTAAGCATTATATTTTTTGTTTCTTTCAGGAGTTCAATTATTTAAGTTTAAAACTTCAAAACTTTATTTTGTTTCAACAAAAAAGAAAACAACGAATATGTAGGAGCAGAATCTCGCAACGATTATACCTCAAATAAGTTTTAAGATGTAGGAAGGTTGCGAAGATCATCGCAGAGCGTTAGAGAAGTGATATAGCGAGTGGCGTCAGCTTAGTCATAAGGAAAGTTTGAAGACTCAGCGAAGATTGGGATTACCTTGCGAAGAAAACCCTTGTAAGCTTGCGAGAACATCGCAGAACAGATCCGAAAATAAAGACTGCTTAGCTGTCATCCACTATGTAATATCCTATATAAAGGACCAAGCAAAGTCGAGAGAGGAGAGATCTTTTTAGAAGTGAGAGGAAAACAAACAGGAGATAGAAAGTCCAGAGCTATTTTAATTTCCTTGTATTCTCATTATTTTTGTAAGAATCATTAGAAAGATAAATAAAACTTTACAAATTTATCATGGAATTTGACTAGAATAATATACAATCTTTGAGGGGTGTGGTTGTAGGAAATCCTGCAACCACATATTGGCGCTAGAAACAGGGATTTGTTTTAAAGAAGATTTTAAGAAATTGGTGAAGAATTTGTGAAATTGATAAGAGATCATTAAAATTGAAAAGATGGTAAGGAGAAGCATAAGAATTGCAGGAAGGAGGAGAAATAAAATGGGAGAATCTTCTAGGATGGGAGCTAGAAATGAAGGAGAAGAACGAATTCAATTCCCAATTCAGCAGACATCAATACAATATGGAAATATTGATTACAGAGTAGTCCGTGTACACACATGGAGGACGGACTCAACAAGGAATAAAAGAAACACAAAGAATTGAGGCGAGTAGAAGGAGGAATAATCCATGAAGAAGAGGGGAATGAAACGCTAGAGACATTAAGACAGAGGATATTCGAAGAAAGGAGATTAGAAGCAGAAGAACGTGCAAATTTAACACGACAAAATCATGAGTTGAGAATGGAAAATATAAGATTACAAAATACAATGTCGGGAAGTACTACAAGGTCAAATTCAAGATCAACTAGAAGAGAAGCAAGACGAGATCTGCTTGAAGTAGGTGTTGTTGAGAATACTCAAGGAGACATGCAGAATCCTGGAGACGGGCATCGTGAAGAGAGAGAAATAGTCAAGATCGTTATATTTGGCAAGGAGAAAATTATCATATTGAACAAAATGGTAGAGATCAGAGAGATGAGCAACATCATGGGCGAAGTAATCAAGATGATGAAGAAAACTGGGAGGAAGGAAGAAGGATATTATATGGGAGAGAAGTACAGAGAAATCGAAAAACATTGGAGGATGAGATTGAGAGGCGGAATGCAGAACAAACACGTATAGCGTGCGAAAGAGAAGAAGAAGGGCAGAAATTGAAGAACAAGAGTTTCAGGAGGCTATACGTCAGAACAATCATGATAATCAAGAAACAAGGCGCGAACGAATTCGCAATAGCGATAATGTTAATGAAGAAGAAGATAGAACACGAAGAAGGAATGAAAGGCGGGAAATATAAATAGCAAGGGATGAAATAGAAGATCGCAGAGAACGCAGAGGAGAAGATGAAAGACGAAACCATGTGCGAATGCATGAAAGAGATGAAAGAGAAGATCGCAGAGAGCCGCGAGGAGAAGAGAATGAAGAGGAATTACAAAATATCGCAAGGCAAAATAGACATGAACGTACAAGAAGAGAAGCAAGATTAAAGATACCAATGGACCAAGGGTCAGGCACAAATGAACAAATTTTGAAAGAATTCAAGAGATGAGGGAATGCTCAAAGAATAGAAGAGAAGGAGGTAGAATACAATTGGATGAAGCAATAGAAGAAGCTGAAGACGCCCGTTTACACAAGAAGTACAGCTTAAGGGGAATACCGCCAAAATGCAACTTACCTACATTAACCAAAGATTTGATGGGACCACTTGTGTTGTTCAACATATCAAAGCTTACGTGAGATGCATGCTGCAATGGGAGAATCATGACGATGTGTTGTGCAAATACTTTGCATCAAGTTTAACAGGAGAGGCATTAAAATGGTTTGAAGGATTGCCAAAGGATACCATAGCATCTTTTAGTCAACTACAAACGGTATTCTTAGGAGCTTACATAAGTAACAATTCATTGCGTCCCGGTATTGAAGATGTATTTGGATTGAAATAAAGAATTGGTGAAAGTTTGAAGCATTTAACTATGAGGTGGAAGACAATGTGTAGTAATATGGCTGGCCGAGTGGATGGGAGATACCTTATTTTATCATTCATTAATGCAATGTTCGCAACAAATTTGTTGTATGTTCAAATATTTAGAATCATGAATACAATCACAATGACTGAGTTACGGGAGTTCCAAGAGGAATACATTTCTCTTGAGGAAAGACAAAATGAGATGGAGTCGTACCCAGTTGCGAATACAAGCTCAATAATTGCGAATGCCAGCTTATTGCCCAGATTAAGAAACGTAGTAGTGAGTACTTCGCAAGCTTTGCAAAAAGAAATGGAAATTGAAGGCCAACAAAAGTTAGTTGCGATGGGAAGTCGAGATCAAGAAGAGTTCGAGAAAGAAAGGAGGTTCTATAATCGTATGCGGAAACAATAAGATTCGCAGACTTGACCAGCCTCAAGAAACTTATGGGGAATGTAAGAATAACTATCAAAGGGGACCAGGATCTAACAGGTAGTATGGGAAGAAATAATAATGCCTCCTTTAAATGCTAGTGTGGAAAAGATATGGGAAGCTATAATTTTGATGGAAAATAACCCATCACCTTGGAACATGGGAAAGGAGCCACCACCGAAATATAGAACTCATGAATTCTGTTCGTATCATCATTTTCATGGGCATTCCACAAATGATTACAGAAACATAAAGAGAATTATCCTAAAATGATAGATCAAGGCAAGTTGAACCATTTTCCCGGTAAGACAACCGCTAAAAGCCCTTTACCATTACCACCACCACTTAAGATCGCAGAGCAAATGCAAATAAAAGAGAAGATACATTTTTAATTGAAGTTGGACCGAAAGCAAAAAATTTATTCTGCAATTCAATTGTATATTCATACAAAACAATAGAGGATTTTCATGATAATGTTCTGAGTAGAGTGTTCGCAAGAGATGTTGACGGTAAAGAAATTATGAATATTACGAAAGTCTCGCCACTAAAAGAATGAGTTAAACAACCTATCTCCTTTACAGCCGAAGAAATTCCCGAATGAGGAGAAATGCATGATAATCCTTTAGTAGTAAAATTAGACATCAATCCGAAACCAAGGGAAGATGAAGATGATGAAGTCAAGCCGAGGATTCATGGGCGATCAATAGAATATTGATTGATACACTGGAAGTTCTCGTAGATATTCTATTTTACCATACCTACAAAACTATAGGGGAAAAGATGAAGATTTGATACCTTCGACTTATAAGATTTATGGTTTTAATGTTACTGCGAACAAGCCCAAGGGAGAGATTACCATGCGAATTCCTTTGAAGGATTATCTTCCGAAATTTTATTCTGTGTTGTTGATGTAGAGTCACCATACAACGCGTTGATTGGTCGACCTTGGCTGCATGGGATTCTGGGAGTAGCTTCAACTTTCCATCAATGTATTAAGTTTCCTCACCCTAATGGTGTTGGAATTATACGAGACGATTGGGTTGAAGGGAGAAAATGTCATGCAATCGACGTAGAAAATTGTGAAGAGAGAGTAACTAAAACGATCAACTGGAAGCACAATGTCAGAGACAAGCAAAGAGGCGAACAGTTGATGGTAGACACAGTGGAACATGGAAGAGAAGGGATTTCTGCGAAAGCAATGGTTGCTGAGAATGAGCATCCGCGAATATTTCGCAAAGGGGAGTTGGTATTACTTTTACAGCCCATCTTTCAGAAAGATGGTGAAGATGAACATGCGAACAGATGGGAATGTCCATACATAGTAACAAAGGTATTCGAAGAAGGAAAGTATGAATTAGAAGGAGTGAAAACTATAGTGTGACGAAAAATATCTGCAGAGGTATGATACAAGAGATGGTGATGAACTAGTAAAGAATATTTTGCGAAATAAGATCATCAATAGTGTGCGAGAACTTAAGGAAGCACAAACACAAGGTGACAACAATAAGAAGCTCAAAATGTAAAATGAGAATGAAATTGATGAAGTTGGGCAAGGAAGAAAACAAAGTTGAACGCAAAAGATGTATTCAAAAAATACCTTTTATTCAAAAACATGAAAAATGAAGACCTGCGTTAATTTCGCAGAAATTATATTCAAAAGAATGAGAAGTGCGATAATTTTGCAGAGATACTTTTATCAAAACAAGTATGCGATAATTTCGCAAGATTTATGAATTTATCAAAAAAAAAAAAAAAGATAGAGGCACCCAACTCTGGCGTACACCCTAGTTCGCGAATAAAATTTCGCAAGAGGCAAATGTTAGACCTAAAGTGCGCTATTGAAGGGGAAACCTATTACATGGCTCAGGGAAAGGTTACACCGTCCCGGAACCTGGGTCATGGAGACTTGGGGTTTTTAAACCCATCCAGGAGAGGCGCCTTGGATTCTCAACTTAAGCTTATGACTTGGGTTGGGCGACTGAGGTAAGAAGGTCTCTCCTAACGAGTGCAGAACTCGATCAAGGCGCCGAGGTACACGGTTGAGCCAAGAGTGCTTGGGGCGTTTGAAGCGTCTCAGCCATTCTTGGCAAGTCTTGGCTATGATGCACTCGGCCCGAAGAAAACTCCACTTAGGGTGCTGTCTTGTAACCATGGGCCATATCGGCGAAGGGATAAAAGGCCGCGAAAACAACTAGTTGTTATAAATAAACCGGATGGGAGGAGCCAACCTTGTATGGTAGAGGTACGCCTCCTTGAAGGGGCAACCAGGGGGGATGATAAGGGCGGCACCCTCTATTATGGAGCTGATAAGTGTCTAAAGACGCAAATGTTATGAGACTTTTTACTCATGGGAGTATTAAGGCTTGTCATATTTGCGCAACGATCTTACAGAGGTAAAAATACTAAAGAAAGATAAGACGAGATCAATGGGTCGGTGCACGAAAGTGTAAAGACGTCCTGCGATTTCGTCGCAAGACGGCAATATCATGGGGATTTATGTTCGCAATAATATTTAGGCCTATCATATTGTCGCATGAAAAAATATCCTGCTGAGGCAAAAATACAAGAAAATGATAAGGCAAGATCAATGAGTCAATACATGAAAATGTAAAGACGTCCTGCGATTTTGTCATTGGGCTTTACGTTCGCAAGAATATTTAGGCCTATCATATTATCGCATGAAAAATATCCTGCTGAGGCAAAAATACAAGAAAATGATAAGGCAAGATCAATGGTTCAATACATGAAAATGTAAAGATGTCCTGCGATTTTGTCGCAAATATAAAAAAGTGGCAAGATAAGACCTTTACTTAGGAAGGCAAAATAAGACCACATAACATAATAATATTGAATGAAATTTTGGGGAAAATCCCAAGATACATATGATAATGAACTTATCATAGCGAGATTTCGCAGAAAATTACAAATAAGATTGCGAAAAGGACGCACAGGATCTTGTATAACATTGCGACATGACTAACCTCTCATTTGAAAACAAATAACAGAGGCAAGTATGGGAATGCTTAATAGAGGCAAGTGTTATTTGCTTCCACCTGATAGATTAATACATATATGATTGATCATATTAACCTTTGATTGTTATTGCGAACAAGGATTGCCTTTCTAATGTATGCAGGTAAAACAAGAAGAATATAATTTATATTGAGAAATCTTGGAAATTAGAGGAGATCGCAGTAGCAGATTTACATAAAGATCAAAGGAATAAAAGATGTACAGATGTTATAAAAAGACGAAAAGCTAATGAAGGAAAGAGTAGTTATTTCTTGTTCGATGCTTCTTCTTCGCCAATATCTTCTTCATTTTCTTGTTCTTCACTATCATCACTATCCGAAATGTCTGAAAGTGATACATTCGAAGGAATTTCATCTAAGAGGCAAGGATACATAGAGTGAGAAATGCGGTTATCATCGCAGACCTTTATGATAGTTTGGTTGCGAAATTTAAGGATGTCATTCTGAAAGTTGGCAACAGTAAGCTTCAGTTGATTCTTGAGCCGATGGAATTTATCATTGCGAGTAGATAAATCTTCTGCGAGTTCTATCTTTTCTACTTCAAGAGATTTATTTCGAGTCTCCAGTTCTTCAATTTTTTTTGCAAAAGTCTTTTTCAGCCTTTGTGAATATACAATAACATGTCAATAACTCAATATAAGGTTATAAAAAAAGGATAACCAATAAGAAAGTAAAAGTTAGCAACCTTCTCTGTTAGAGATCATATCTTTGATCAAGGACGAGTGATCAGCTTGGAGGCTAACATTTACACCAAAATTATTTCTGGCATCATCTAAGATTTTCGCAGCCCAAGCGAATTCATCATAGTTAGTTATCAGAAGACGAGAACGAATCTGATTTTCTCTTTCGACAAAAATGGCATTCTTATGATTAACTTCATCTCGCTCAAGCTGGATTTCGAGGAGAGTTTTGTGAAATTTTTCTAGAGCTTGAGCACCTTGGCTAGTGATGCGATCTTTATCATCTATAAGATCACTGATCTTAGTTCTCAATTTGTTAATCTCATCTTTGGAATTAAGGTAACGGCGTTTTAAGTCGTGAGCTATTTTCAAAATGCTTCTATGGTCAATTTCTAAAAGATGGAATTTTGATCTGAGTTCATCTAAAGAAAGGGAATTTGTTTTATCATTGGTGTAACTGTTTAAAGAAGTATTAAGACGTTCGAGAAGGGTACCATCATCCATAGGTTGAGGAAAGGTGCGAAGAAATGTGGCTTTGTCAGAAAGACCATAAATGTCTGCAAAAATGATTAATCAAATAAGGGAAAACTGTGGGAAGAGGATTAGAGGAATAGAATAAATATTGCTTACCATAAAGTTGGTCATTCTCCTGTTGAAGGCTGGATATTTTGTTTTGTTGAGTAGAGGAATCTATCTCTAATTGTTTATTCTTCTTGCGAAGTTCAACGATCTCAGCTTCTAACTCTTCATTTTTGCTGCGAGATTCCTCAGCCATTTTGTTAAGCTTGGAATTTTTCCTTTCAAAACTCTCACACCTTTTAACTAAGTCAGAGGCAACTGCATAAGAAGCTGATAGACGCATTTATGTGTCTAATTTGTCCTCAATGTTTCGTATTGTTAGTACTCGTTTTTGTCCTTATTATAGTGTTTTGTGTGTCTCAGAGGTATTTTTGGAAATAAACATTTTTGGAAAAATCGGCTCGAAAAAATTATGCGGAGCACCCCCAGGAAGACATGTGCTATGCGGACTCATTTCGGTTAAGGGGCACCTCAATTACTAAGGAGCACCCCAGGAAACCCATTAAGGAAGCTGCTATTCGCACCCCCATCGCTGTTAGGGGGAGGTCATCTTCTTCTTTTCAAATTTGAAAACTGGCGGGAATTTAATGGCAGCAAAAAACAAATTTTGGAGTTGGATTTCTCGGAAGATTTAATGAGACTCAATCGCTGGAAATTATTGGATGGACCTGTTTGGGCTTAACAGGCATGATATGGTGATTTTCTTCGATCCAGTTGGGCTGGATACGTGCAAGTAAGGAAACCCATCCTCTGGTTGATGTGGTTAACCCAGGCTGTGATACCACGATTGACTTTGTTTTCCCACCAAAAACCTTCCTTCCAATTGTGGGAACATATAAGTTTCAGATGTGTCAATTATTAAGTTTTGAGACTAAACCTAATTACTTTAGGATATTAGGGTCGACGCATTTTCTTAAGGAAGACCACCAATCTTATTGTGGCTGGTTGTGTAAGTCAAAACCGATTGACTTAGAGGATCCTCAATTATTCAGTTATTATTATGTGCTTCTAAGTTTTTATTTGAGTTTTTCCAGACTCTAGGACCCGAACATTCGGATCTAACTTTTGAGGAAATGCAACCCATGAAAATATGTTATCCAGACTAAGCTTATAGAACCCGAACTCGAACCACAACTAGATGTAGTTGTCTTAAACAGAAACTAGACAAGGGTGTGCTTTATTTGCTAATTTTCTTGGGATATTGAATTTTCCTTTTACTTGTGATAGCCCTTTTGGTTTTGGTGACCCTCGCTTATTCCCGCTATTACTTTATGATTCTATGAGGTGACTAATTCCTTCGATATCCTGGGTCAAGACTTTAAACTTAGCACTTCTTGGGAGGTAACCCATGCTCTTGCAACACGGTAATATCTTTCCTTAACTCTTTTGCTTCAAGTGGTAACAGTTTCTCCTTGTTCATGCTTTTAATTTTATCTTTAGAACATTGAGGACAATGTTAGATTTAAGTTTGGGGGTATGGGAGAAACTTTTAGTTGCAATAAATAAACTCCAGAGCCTAGAAATTTATGTTTATTAAGGATGGCACTAACTAATCTAAGTGGATGGGAACATCTTGGTTGTAGGAGTTGAGGAACCAATCTGATTAGATGGAAACATCTAGAAGAGTCTATTCATAAAAGCACAGAGCTCAGGTGTTAGAAAAGAAAACATGGTAGTTTCGCCATATCCTCGTGATGGAAACACCGAAAGAATCCTGATCACTTCTTTTTATTTTTTCTTTCTACCATTGCTAGGGTGAAATAGAGTGACTGAGATAAAAAAAAAAAAAAAAAAAATTGAGACCAGACCACTAGACCAACCGGAATAAATACAATAAAGTCGATCACCGGGTACCCTTGTATATGCCACCGAGTTGACCTAGAGTTAGGATTATCGATCATTGGTCCCCTTGTATATGCCAAAGGTGTTGATATTAGTCCGCATCAAAGATCTCAGTCCATTAGAATAGGTTCACCTTAGTCAACGTTATCTACGTTTTCTCTACATCCATCTTCTTAATCTATCCATGTGATTGGTTGACTCGGTTTATGATGTCCATAAACTATCTGAGTAGAGCGCTGTCACTTTATATGAATTTTAGTATGCTTGAGTGCAAGCTCGTGTACAACAATTGGAATTTCGCATCGGGTACTTCCTCCCGTAGTCAATGATTGTATGCCAACCAAGGAGATTCTTTAGTGCCTTCCAAGGTTCTACGAGATAGCTAGGGTCCTGGAGTAAAGGTTTTGTGGGTACACTGTAAACCCTCCGGAGACAACACTCCGCCACTAGGGCCACCTAGGGGTTCAAATGATTTTTATTTTCTAGAATAAATTTGCTTGAGGACTAGCAAATAATAAGTTTGGGGTATTTGATAGACGATTTATGTGTCCGATTTGTCCTCAATGTTTCGTATTGTTAGTACTCGTTTTTGTCCTTATTATAGTGTTTTGTGTGTCTGTAGGTATTTTTGGAAATAAACATTTATGGAAAAATCGGCTCGAAAAATTATGCGGAGCACCCCGGAAGACATGTGCTATGCAGACTCTCATTTCGGTTAAGGGGCACCTCAATTACTAAGGAGCACCCCAGGACACCCATTAAGGAAGTTGTTATTCGCACCCCCATCGCCGTTAGGGGGAGGTCATCTTCTTCTTTTCAAATTTGAAAATGGCGGAATTTAATGGCAAAGAACAAACAAATTTTGGAGTTGGATTTCTCGGAAGATTTAATGAGACTCAATCGTGGAAATTATTGGATGGACCTGTTTTGGGCTTACAGGCATTATATGGTGATTTTCTTCGATCCAGCTTGGGATGGATACGTGCAAGTAAGGAAAACAGAGTTGTGACAAGACACGGATTCTCTCGTGTTGTGCCTTGGAAGTTACGTGGTTACATATGCCTTCAACGATTTGGACTCGTCTTAGAAGTGTTTTCTACGTGTTTGGAGTGTGTTATCAGCAATCATGCGCATGGGAAGATAAAACGGGGAAGAAAATATTCCCGAGTTATGGTTTGACAGCGAGAAGATTGGAGAGTTATTACAAAGTTATTCTTGCGTCTGTGGAGTATAAAAGGGCCTGTGGGATCATATAAAAGGTTATGTAGAGCTTGGGGAGAGTTTAGAGCATCAATAGGGCAGAGAAATCAAAGTTGCAGAGCATATTTTTTCTGCTCCTGTGGAAGACGAAGAACACGAAGAACAGACGGCCAAAAACCGCTGCTCTTCAACAAAGGTTAACGACTCGCATTTGTGGGTCATAGTTTTGAGGCAGACTTAAATCAACAAGAATAAACGATAGTGAAGGTTTTATCGTTCTCTCAGAATAATTCGGTTTGTAACACTTATATCTCATTATAAACCCGCTTTTATTTGATATCTCTCCTTTTCATCATTTGTAAGCACCTTTGAGCAATAAAATCATATTTTGAGCGTGTTTCCAATATGATGAGCTAGACCCCATTATCTGGGACGATTGGAGGAAGACGAATTTCATACATGGGTAAAATTATTTAATTCTTTTTTAAGACTTTTGCATTAATTTTAATTGAAATATGATTTGAATTAATTGGTTGTCATTTAATTTGATGATGTATGCTTAGCTTAAATGTTTTGATACATCATGCTTAGGATTTACAACCACTCTTTTGAGAATCTATCTTGGCAAAAATAAGAGTCCATGTTTTTATTTGTTGAGCGATAATTGTTAAAAGAATTAATATTTGAACCTTTGTTATGAGTTTGGCCGAATCCCCGAGTCCCAACACATCTCTTCATCCCGTGAAAATATTTGTATATATATTTTCTTTATCTTCAGTATTTTCTTTTATTAAAACTTAAAATCAATCCAACAAAGTCCGAGTGAACGACAACCTTACTACCACTTTCTACAACATTATTGAAAATAACCATCAATTTTTGGCGCCGCCAACGCGGACTTGTGTATAGATTTGTTTTTAGGTTTTATTATTAATTTTTTTTAATTATTATTTTTGTTCTTTTTTACGCGTTTTGGTATTTCTGTTTGCTTTCAGATTTGGAGTGGAGCGAAAGAAAAAGAGAAAGTCTTTGAAAAGAAAAGCAAAGCCAAAATAGGAAAGAAAAGAGAGATCCGAACGGAGTGAAGAAGAAAATTTTGTATATAGTGTAATTATTATTATTATTATTATTTTTTTTAGAAACTGTAATTAGGTAATTATTTTTGTAATTTTTATTTTTGGACTTTATTTTTGGACTATCGGACATTATTAATTTTAAACCCTAAGGGAGGGTAATTTAAATATAAACCGCACGTAGGAAGGACGGTGATTACGATATCACCTCTACTGCCCTCGGTTCGTACACGACATAGAGTCGTGGCCCGAGTCGACTTCAACGGTTCATCCCCTGTCCTGAACGGGAGGTAAGAATTCTAAACACCCGCGAATCCCTCGCCGCGGGTTTACTTTGGATGATTTCGTGAATATATGTCGCGGAATTGAATCGGGCCATTTTAATTTCCTAGTAAAGGGCAAGGACTGGCCATACAAGATAAGGGTTCGGATTTCATCACTGTTTTCTTCTTGCCCGCCTTAGGAAAACGAAACCAAACACGAACCTAAGCCTAAAATTTTGAATAGAACGAGACCGATAGGGTAACGAGCTTAATAGGAAAGTCGTTCGAAAAATATTGGTTACTCTATTAAGCATACTTCGAAGTTCATGATGGTTTCTATGAGTTGAATGCGTGACTGCGCCGCCTTGTAATGCGGTGAGGCCTTGGGTATCAAAGCTCCACGAAGCTTCCCTCGCCTCTATTCAACTTACTTAAACTCGGATTGATTCCAGAGGGGTTTGCTCAGATTGTAACGAATTCCCTTTCGAAGGATTAGAAGATGGTCTAGAAAACAATCTAAGTGGAGCCATCATGCTTTTTGTTTGCTAGAAATCAGTAGGTTTGTTGTGGTCGAGTCAGCCTTGTTTGTGCTTGTGAAGAATTCCTTGCAGTTAGGATGTCAAACGGTATTATAATAGCCATCACAATGATTATGATTATCCAAATGAACATTATGGACATCACTCTTTTTATGACCAGAGTGTGAATAGTTGTTGGGAACGCCAACCTTTTGAAGATTATGGCTCATACCATGGTGAGCCCAATTACTATTCACATGAATACCGGTCATACGAGCAAAATTCCTATAATTCCTCCTCTATAGATAAGGCGCGTAAGATACTTGAGTCAACGCATAAGTTAACAGAGTCAACACGTGAGTTTGCTGAGTCAACACGTAGGTTATAGTTAGAGACGGAAGAAAGAATTGCTCGAATTACTTTGAATTGCCAATACATTGCTTCAAAAATCACCCTTGAAAATGAGGAAAATTTCTATTTACATAATCAAGATGACGAGGTTAGAATTGAAAGCAATACTTTAGATGAGGTTCAACCATTTTCATGTTATGATTATGATGAGGATAGTGTTGATGAAGAATCAAATATGTAGGCATAGTGATCGTGAATTTGTTACTCCGATTGAACTTTATAATGATAGTACTATTTCTCGGTTCAAATCCCAATAATTTTAATGATTATTCACCTATTCGAAAGGATGAGGATTTGACTAGAGATTCCACCGTTTTAGACGATGTAGTTCATGATCCTTTAGCCTACAATATGTTGGATAATCCATTATTTGATGTGCCTATAAGTGAATCAGAAGAAGTAACTATGATTAACACCTTAGTTAACGAGCCTTTAATAGAAACTTTAGCTGATAATCCTTTATATGATTGTGATGATGGTTTAGAGGAAAGAGTTTACCCTGAGAATACTGTTTTAGAGTCTAGTGATTTAGAAACACTAGTCTTAGAAGATGATAAACTCGTAGAGATGAGTAAGGATGCATTACTCGATAATAACTTAGAAGAATCAATTGACCATTTTCGTGGATTCCGATGTTCTAGAAATTAGGAAATTGTGACTAGTCTATCTAGAGACACCGAAAACTCTAAGTTTGGGGGTGATTATCACTCTCCTAGTTTCTTACCTTTAACTCTCGTAAAGTCCCCTCACTTAGGACCTGACATCCGTGCCTCAACCATTTTACAAGATTATCTTCATACACTTTTTCCCGAACCTAGTTGTGTCCATAAAGAAGTTGGGCTTGTTAGAAACCCATCCTCCGGTTGATGTGGTTAACCCAGCCGTGATACCACGATTGACTTTGTTTTCCCACCAAAAACCTTCCTTCCAATTGTGGGAACATATAAGTTTCAGATGTGTCAATTATTAAGTTTTGAGACTAAACCTAATTACTTTAGGATATTAGGGTCGACGCATTTTCTTAAGGAAGACCACCAATCTTATTGTGGTCAGCTGTGTAAGTCAAAACTGATTGACTTAGAGGATCCTCAATTATTCAGGTTATTATTATGTGCTTCTAAGTTTTTATTTGAGTTTTTCCAGACTCTAGGACCTGAACATTCGGATCTAACTTTTGAGGAAATGCAACCCATGAAAATATGTTATCCAGACCCAGTTATAGAACCTGAACCTGAACCACAACTAGATGTAGTTGTCTTAAACAGGAAACTATACAAGGGTGTGCTTTATTTGCTAATTTTCTTGGGATATTGAATTTTCCTTTTACTTGTGATAGCCCTTTTTGGTTTTGGTGACCCTCAGTTATTCCGGCTATTACTTTATGATTCTATGAGGTGACTAATTCCTTCTGATATCTGGCTGAAGACTTTAAACTTAGCACTTCTTGGGAGGTAACCCATGCTCTTGCAACACGGTAATATCTTTCCTTAACTCTTTTGCTTCAAGTGGTAACAGTTTCTCCTTGTTCATGCTTTTAATTTTATCTTTAGAACATTGAGGACAATGTTAGATTTAAGTTTGGGGTATGGGAGAAACTTTTTAGTTGCAATAAATAAACCCGAGCCTAGAAATTTATGTTTATTAAGGATGGCACTAACTAATCTAAGTGGATGGGAACATCTTGGTTGTAGGAGTTGAGGAACCAATGATTAGATGGAAACATCTAGAAGAGTCTATTCATAAAAGCACAGAGCTCTGTGTTAGAAAAGAAAACATGGTAGTTTCGCCATATCCTCGTGATGGAAACACCGAAAGAATCCTGATCACTTCTTTTTATTTTTTCTTTCTACCATTGCTAGGGTGAAATAGAGTGACTGAGATACAAAAAAAAAAAAAAAAATTGAGACCAGACCACTAGACCCACCAGGAATAAATACAATAAAGTCGATCACCGGTACCCTTGTATATGCCACCGAGTTGACCTAGAGTTAGGATTATCGATCATTGGTCCCCTTGTATATGCCGGTGTGTTGATATTAGTCCGCATCAAAGATCTCAGTCCATTAGAATAGGTTCACCTTAGTCAACGTTATCTACGTTTTTCTCTACATCCATCTTCTTAATCTATCCATGTGATTGGTTGACTCTAGGTTTATGATGTCCATAAACTATCCGAGTAGAGCTCTGTCACTTTATATGAATTTTAGTATGCTTGAGTGCAAACTCGTGTACAACAATTGGAATTTCGCATCAGGGTACTTCCTCCTGTAGTCAATGATTGTATGCCAACCAAGGAGATTCTTTAGTGCCTTCCAAGGTTCTACGTAGATAGCTAGGGTCCTGGAGTAAAGGTTTTGTGGGTACACCTCTGTAAACCCTCCGGAGACAACACTCCGCCACTAGGGCCACCTAGGGGTTCAAATGATTTTTATTTTCTAGAATAAATTTGCTTGAGGACTAGCAAATAATAAGTTTGGGGGTATTTGATAGACGCATTTATGTGTCCGATTTGTCCTCAATGTTTCGTATTGTTAGTACTGCTTTTTGTCCTTATTATAGTGTTTTGTGTGTCTCAGTAGGTATTTTTGGAAATAAACATTTATGGAAAAATCGGCTCGAAAAATTATGCTGAGCACCCGGAAGACATGTGCTATGCAGACTCATTTCGGTTAAGGGGCACCTCAATTACTAAGGAGCACCCCCCAGGACACCCATTAAGGAAGTTGTTATTCGCACCCCCCGGTTTGTTAGGGGAGGTCATCTTCTTCTTTTCAAATTTGAAAAATGGCGGGAATTTAATGGCAAAGAACAAACAAATTTTGGAGTTGGATTTCTCGGAAGATTTAATGAGACTCAATCGCTGGAAATTATTGGATGGACTCGTTTGGGCTTAACAGCATTATATGGTGATTTTCTTCGATCCGGTTGGGCTGGATACGTGCAAGTAAGGAAAACAGAGTTGTGACAAGACACGGGATTCTCTGTGTTGTGCCTTGGAAGTTACGTGGTTACATATGCCTTCAACGATTTGGACTCAGTCTTAGAAGTGTTTTCTACGTGTTTGGAGTGTGTTATCAGCAATCATGCGCATGGGAAGATAAAACGGGGAAGAAAATATTCCCGAGTTATGGTTTGACAGCGAGAAGATTGGAGAGTTATTACAAAGTTATTCTTGCGTCCGTGGAGTATAAAAGGGCCTGTGGGATCATATACAAGGTTATGGAGAGCTTGGGGAGAGTTTAGAGCGTCAATAGGGCAGAGAAATCAAAGTTGCAGAGCATATTTTTTCTGCTCCTGTGGAAGACGAAGAACACGAAGAACAGACGGCCAAAAACCGTCGTTCTTCAACAGTGTTAACGACTCGCATTTGTGGGTCGTAGTTTTGAGGAAGACTTAAATCAACAGTAACAACGACATGAAGGTTTTATCGTTCTCTGTAACAATTCGGTTTGTAACACTTATATCTGTTACAAACTCGGTTTTTATTTGATATCTCTCCTTTTCATCATTTGTAAGCACCTTTGAGCAATAAAATCATATTTTGAGCGTGTGTCCAATATGATGAGCTAGACCCCATTACTGGGACGACGGAGGAAGACGAATTTCATACATGGGTAAAATTATTTAATTCTTTTTTAAGACTTGTGCATTAATTTTAATTGAAATATGATTTGAATTAATTGGTTGTCATTTAATTTGATGATGTATGCTTAGCTTAAATGTTTTGATACATCATGCTTAGGATTTACAACCACTCTTTTGAGAATCTATCTTGGCAAAAATAAGAGTCCATGTTTTTATTTGTTGAGCGATAATTGTTAAAAGAATTAATATTTGAACCTTTCGTTATGAGTTTGGCCGAATCCTGAGTCCCAACACATCTCTTCATCCTGTGAAAATATTTGTATATATATTTTCTTTATCTTTAGTATTTTCTTTTATTAAAACTTAAAATCAATCCAACAAAGTCCGAGTGAACGACAACCTTACTACCACTTTCTACAACATTATTGAAAATAACCATCAGAAGCCTTCCCAGCCTACGAAAGAATAAAAAGAAAAATCAAAGTAAGGTGTAGATTTTGGATTATAATTAACAACGAGTTAGAGGAATATAGGCTTACCAGAATGCCAAGTGAGTTTAGAAAACTTGGAGTAACAGATCTAGAAACACCATGAAGGGACTCATTATCATCCAAAAGAGGAGCGTCACAGATGTTCGCAAGTGCCTGACAAGTGTTAGCTAAAGGAATGTTGCCTATCCCTTGCATAGAATCAGAGAATATGCCAGACAATTGTGCCATAGATGATTCAGGAGAAGAACTCTCGTTTGCGAAAGAAGTTTCAAATTCTTCATCCATGCTTTCATCTGATTGAAAATTTGAAGGACAAGGAGAGCGAAGTCTTCATTTCTTTGAAGAAGGGACAGTTGATTTCTCCTTGCGAAGAGTACCTTTATCTTTGCCTTTGGTTTTCACAGCCTTAATAGGTTCTTCAACTTCTGGAACAATTTCTATTTCAACCTGCGTACACGCATGAAGATAAGAAATAGAGGCAACAATATTGTTATAATGATGCAAAAGAGTATTTCTTACTTCATCCGTGATCGCACGCAATGCTGTTAAGACGCTTGCTTTCCGAGTTTTGTTGTAATATTTTGTCAGCTTCACAATCTGAAAATTTCGCAAGATAAGAAAAGAATGGAATAAGAATAAATGGAGAATCACATATTTAGCGAAGTTTAGAAGCATACTTCTGCATTCTTTTCGGGCCACTTAAATACCCAGGGTTGATATGCAGCGAGATTTTCAGGTAGCATGATAGAACCAGAAATGTAAGGCCCCTTCAGAGTCAATGGGAAGGCACACCATTTGTCATCTTTTGATTGGCGCGGAGTTTTGTTAGTGCCAGAATGCCAATCAATATCTTGCATTAGTATCTTTTCGCTAGAAACATTTTCTTTCTTCTTCAAACGAACCCCCAGCGAGTGTTGTCTCTCTTCATAGTGATTACTTCATAATTTTCAAAGAAACTCGCCACAGTGTATTTCTTAGGGATGATTTCTAGATCAGCAAATTTAGGATCTCTAAGTTTCGAGGGGTAAAGAGATCCCAAGCCTGCACCACGATAAGCAAATTCTAGTATCAATCAGATACAGTCTCCACACGATTGATAGATGGCTCGCGAAAAATTCTCATGGGAAATGATCTCATAAAACAATGGAAAACTAGGATTATAAAGAGGGATAGGAAGACCAGCAAGGAGTTGGCTGAGTGAGACTATAATTTCTTCATTGCTACATTGATAACTAAAAAATAATTTAGCAGAAAGAATGGATTTAGGGCCATGATCGGGAATGGTGGACAATGTAAAACCCTTCTCTTTAAAGTCTTTTTGAATTTCTTCAAATTCACTACCATATTTACAACCACTTGGAGGCATTTTTGAGTATGGGAATGAAGAAGATGAAAAGATTTAAAATTTTGCAGTAGCAGAAGCGGAACTTGCGGAAGAACGATGAAGAAAAGTTGCAGAGAAAATAAAAAGGAAAGTAAAAAGAAAGCACAAGAAAACAAAGAAGGATATATATAGAGGGGAGGAAATCTCGAGAAGATAAACTCATTAATGCGAAGAGATGATGTGAACGGTTAAGAACTGACGGTCACTAAAGACGTGTCAAGAAATAAATGGTAAAAGAAACACGTGTAATTTATTTTACGGGAATCAAGGAAGATTGTCGATGGAGAAGGATAGTGAAAAATGAGCGGTTGCGGCATTAAGAAATAGAAATTCTCATATCATTCTTTTCTTCACAGAGAAGACATGAGAAGAGGCAAGATGTAGGAGCAGAATCTCGCAACAGTTATACCTCAGCGAAGCTTTAAGATGTAGGAAGGTTGCGAAGATCATCGCAGAGCGTTAGAGAAGTGATATAGCGAGTGACGTCAGCTTAGTCATAAGGAAAGTTTGAAGACTCAGCGAAGATTGGGATTACCTTGCGAAGAAAACCCTTGTAAGATTGCGAGAACATCGCAGAACAGATCCGAAAATAAAGGCTGCTTAGCTGTCATCCACTATATAATATCCTATATAAAGGACCAAGCAAAGTCGAGAGAGGAGAGATCTTTTGAGAAGTGAGAGGAAAACAAACATGAGAGAGAAAGTCCAGAGCTATTTTAATTTCCTTGTATTCTCATTATTTTCGTAAGAATCATTAAAAAGATAAATAAAACTTTACAAATTTATCATGGAATTTGGCTAGAATAATATACAATCTTTGTGGTTGTAGGAAATCCTGCAACCACAGAATATGAACTTGCAACTGTACTAGCATCATAAAAACTTTCGGAGTTTTAATGCTAGGTTCCATCCGATTAGAAACAATATGGACTTGCAACTTTGCAATATAATGGCGGAGGCTTATCTGTATTTTCATAATCTAAATAGTGTGCTTAACTCGACAATTATTACGACACAAAACATATGACACCAATTAATATGGTCTAGGTTAAATTGTTGTAAATAAGGAAACCCAGGAGATATATACCTCAAAAAGTAGATTAAAAACTAAATTTATGGCAGTATAATTGAAGTTGAACTACTACTTATGAAACTAGCATATTAGTTTAAAACAGAGTGAGTAAGATGTTTGATGTATTTGTTTCTCGAAATCATGTTCTTTTTACTTTTATGATCCAACTTAACAACTTAGAACTTTTATTCAACAGTTTTAAAACATCTCCAAGAAGCTCATATGGATTATCCAAGATATCTAGGCAGCTCCCTGATGAAAGCTACGAGAGACCACAAATTTTTTGTTGTTGGTAACAAGAAATATTGTGTCATTCCATTTACCAATGTGCTTGCTTAATCCTAGTATCCGTAATTCATCCAGATAAACACATAAACCGATATGCTTATTCTAGGAAATTTAATCATCCATAAACAAATAGCAACGGGTCCGACAAAATCCAATATGGAAAATGATGTCCAGTTCTGGAAAATCAATTTTGGCAATGTCCAGCGTCTCTCTTTTATTATAAGGAAAGATTGTAGTGGCCAACATGGTTCTTTTGGAACGATTTACACACTCATGCGCCCAAAGATCCTGGGAAACAAACTGATTCTAATGACAATGTAAAGTGGGTTCCACCTTTTTTCTCACACGGAATTTTTTTTCGGCATTTTCCACCGTGAAACAACCATTTTTGGTTCTTTTGTCTAAATTTAGACACGATCTGATAAGAAAATGATTATATCATTTTTTTTTATAAGAATAGAATTTTATTAAGCTCTAATGAAGTTTTGGTCATTTGCTAGAAGACCACAAATAAAGCGTAATCATAGTTTCCAGAGGATTCAAGAGACCTTGCCGTTTGCCCCGACATGCTTGGCAATAACATCCGCAACTTGATTAACATCTCGACTAACATAATTAAACTCACAAAAAGAAAAATTAGAGATCAAGTATTTAATCTCTTTTATTAAGTTTCTATTCTCCCATTGAATGAGTAGGATGTTCCCATTAATGAAATCAATAACTAGCTTTGCGTCTGCTTCTATCTGAATGCGTGAAAACTTCTTCTCCTTTGCCCATGAGAGTGCTTCCCTGACTTTCATGCACTCGACTGCTTCTGGATTTAATGCTCCATCTCCGTTGCTCCCTTTGATTCCAAGAAAATGATTATAGTATATCACCCCTAAAGTTGTCATGTTTAGTTCTAAACAAATTTCTTGTTTTGGATTGAGGTATGTACTTGAGTCCGTTATTGAATGAAAAGTGTCTCATGTCTAAAATGTGCACTTTTAAGTGATACAAGCTCCTAACCCGGTGCATACACACCGGATGATGCAATTTATTTATAGTATTATTTTTCCTTTGGTATTGTTTTGTATGTTACAATTTTTTCGAATGAAAATTTTTAGGACTAAAATGAACACTTACGTGTTTGCATTATGACTATTTGTTTAGATGCAAAGTAATTAATTTATGTTTACTGGTATATTCATATATTTTCTTAGAAGTTCCTGGTAATGTGATTCCAATTAATTACCTTTCTACTCGTGATCCGAATATCTGAAGGAGTTCTTCTTCCGAGTGTAAATAGGTATGCATATTTTCATGGATAACCATTGTTCATCCCCATGAACAATTTTTAATTTAGACATGTGCATGAACATTACCGAATATATAAGGAACCAACATTGCTTTTTGATTCTTCTCGAGAAAAACAGTACTTTCTTGGTTTCCCTTCATAGAAAATTCGCCTTTTTTTTCTTCTCTTTCCGTTGGACGTTCGCCTTCATAGTTAATTGGGATAAAAGCATCATCATTGGGTTAAAAACATGATCCGAGTCTTCATTACCATTGATTTTATCTTCTCGACCGATCGAGTTTTCGGTTCTCTGTGTTTTTCTTTGGCTGATCGAGTCTTCATTACCATATTTCCTTTTGTGTATACATCTGAATGTATATGGGGCACCGGGTTGTCTTTATTCTGTCCTACTCATTACAACACTTTTTCTCTGGACAAATTGATCATTTTTGCCGGGATAACTGGTCAACTTTCAACTTCATGAGTGAATCCAATCGGCACTTATTGTGTTCTCAAGTTCCCCTTCCATTGACATTGAGTTTCAAACTTGAATAACACCCTGCATTAGATATAATTCTATGTTACGGGTATATTTAAGATTCACCAAATCAAATTGTGTATTAAGGACCGTTACTCGAGAGCAAATTATCGAGGACTTCTTTGTACACAACTTCAAACCTTTGTGACACTGCCACATATAATCGCCATGAATAAAAAGCTATATCTTTCCGTCTTGTCAAATAAGTTCCAATATTTCGTATGGTTTGACCTTTACTCATGTTTGATTGACATAGCATAGAATACTTTAACAGAGAATCGCATTCGCTTAATACTTAAATGTTGAGTTAGGGTTAGTGGGGGACACTATAATCCTTGGGAATATGTATACCCCTATTTTACATACGTAATTGTCCGTTACGACCGTGCCGCAATAATTATATGATCAATTTGCTTTATAATCCATTGTGTTCCATTTGAAAAGACCCATGCTCTGTTAAAGTATTGGAACTCGTAGTTTTTAAGTTATCTATCTAAGAACTCAATATTCTTCGATCTCCATATCTCCATTGTCTAACATGAGTTTTCGTCTGGTCTTGAATATCACCAGATAGAGTCTCATAACTGTTCCACAATCTCGGATTTGTTATTCTCAAAACAAATGCGTAAAAGTGGATACAAAGAGGCTGCCTCTTCCCATTCTCCGTAGTCATCCGTTGTTTAGGGATTTTGGGAATGCGGAACAGTGGGTTAATTTGGTGGTTTTTGTGTTGTGTGATTCTATTTATAGTGTACCAAACGATGTGTTATGATTTGTGGCTGCCAAGAAAGAGCAATCTTTTGGTTTGTATGCAACTTTTGGGAACCATATCATTACAGTTACGGTTTTTCTGTTTCTTTTGTCTGAAAAGATGCAACTTTTGTTACTTGACGGTGGCAATATTTCCTTTTGTAACTGTTTTGACTTGGAGTAGCACATCTTTTAGATTCCATCTTTTAACATTTTGTTTGCTAGGTTTGCTAGGTTCTTTAAACGTTAGGTGACAGATGCACGTTTTTGAAGTGACTATTGGAGTTTCCTATCGTGCCTTAAACATTGCCTGTTGGGATTTGCCTATTGGATTGTGTCTCATAGGAGTAGCCAATTAGATAGCGATGACGGGGATAATCAGTGCTGACATGGCCTCACCAAAATCAAGTATAATTGTGGTGCTGACATATGGCTTCTTGGGGGTCCCTTATTATAAAGAAAGATACGTTTGTGGACGCCCTATTCTTATACCACTCATTTGGCAAACAAGATGCTGATGGACTCATTCATTTTAGAGATTATGATTTATTTTCATGAGCGCTACTAACTGCATGAGACTTTTAGCCCTGGATAGGGTCCTCGGGTCTTGTTCTTTTTTTTTTGATCGGTCAAATAGAAAATTCATTGAAAAAAAAAGGTACTTAGTGGGTACCTTAACCCAATGATTACAACGAACAAAAAAAGGGGAACCGAAAGGGGATTCGGCTACCCAAGAAGAAAGATACAAAAAGAAAACACAAAATTGGTCAAAAAGACCAAAATCAACAATTCCTGGGTGAAAAAGACATTTAGGTTTTGATACTGTTTAAATAGCAAAAAATTAAAAAGATACTGTTTAAATGGACAAAATTTAAATATAGGCAGGATGTAACCAGATTTCATCCTCATCCATTTTCAAATATTTTTTTCTTATTTTTATTTTACACAGGATGCATCCAGTTTCATCCTTGCTATTTTTTAAGTATAAGCCAGGATGAATCCAGTTTTATCCTTGCTATTTTTTTTTGGCTATTTCACCCATACTTTTTTTTACTCGTCCATTTGAACCGTGTTTTAAATTTTTTTGGACAAATGACCCATTTTCTCAAAAGAAAAACCATATTACGGAGACCGGTATAACGAATCCCATAAAGAAATCACCATATTTGCAGTAAGCTCTAACATATTTGTATTCGACTCGGCCCAAAAGAACGCTTGTAATTTGATATCTCTAATGAGGCTTGCTAAAGTTTTCTTTTTGTTATCGAAGGTTCTTGCATTTCGTTGTTCTTTCCATATACACCACCATATTGCAACCGGATGTTGTTCCATATTCGACTAAGTCTTTCATCTCCCCAGCTTAAACTTCCAAGCCTCCATAGATGTAACGATATTAGGGTCGTATGACCATCCAAAGTGGCACCCTTCAACAAAGTAGTCCCATATTCTCGGATTCTCCAACAACCATAAAACAAGTGCGAACTTGATTCAACGTCTTCCTCACAAAACGACATACACTAGAGACATCCATACCTCTTCTTAAAAGTTTATCCGCCGTCATTACTCGATCATGAGAAAGAAGCCAAAGAAAGAAATTGATTTTGTGAGGGTACTCATTACTCCAAACAACATTGATTGATAATCCGGCTCACCTTGATCGTCGTTGTCTTTAAAACCATCCTTAACCGTATATTGACCATGATCACTACCAACCCAAATTCGGTATCCATAACCCCTTCTTGAATAGATATGGAAGAAAGAAGATTTGATATAGATAACACCTCACTTGTAATGGTTTGAGAGTATCTTTGTCTAGACATAAACGCCCACCTTACACCACCTTCCTCACTTCATACATACTAGCCACAACAAACTCCTTGGTCCTTGAAGCTTCATAAGCCAAAGGAAACATATCACATAATCTTCCTTCACCAAGCCAAAAATCTTCCCAAAATCTAGTTTCTCTACCCGCTCCAATCTTGAATCTAATAATTTTGTTGAAATCTTCAAGTTCTTCAAGTTCTTAATAGTTTCTCTAATTAAACCAAATTCTGATCAGGGTCTAGATCCTCGGGTCTTGTTCTTGTATATATATTTGGATTAGGTGAACTTAAAACTTCATGTCACATTTACACAAGGTTTCTCCATTGTTTTACAGTCGGTTTGGATTGATTTACATGCATATGCCGTATCAAGTTTGTTTATTACGTACTTTAGATGTCGGAGAAAATTGATAAGAACTATTATGAAGTTCAACAAGGAACGTACCCAAGATAGAGTAGGTTGACACTTGACCCTGTGAGAAAAGATCATGTGTTGAAATATGTATGTAAAGCAAATATGAAATCTACTGGATGGTGTTTTGGAGGCATGAATAGAATCTTCTCTTCCAATTAAAAAAAGAAAATCTTCTTTTTTCTTATATTGCCCGGTTCCCTTAACATTTTTTCCTGATATGGATTTGCTATTGCAATTTGTACCACTACTTAAAAGAACTTTTTTGGTAAATGAATTTTCTAATTTCTGAATCCATGCAAAGACATATGTTAGATAGCATTGAGATATGAAAGTAGAACAGAATAGATAAGACGGAGTTCAACTCCATTGTTATTACGGATGCCAAATATTTTTTCGGTTCATTTGAAGGATTGGTGACCAAATATTTTTGCAGACTTTTTGTCATAGAAAGTGAATAAATTGGTCTCATTTAGTCGGATCCTCACGCTATTTGTGACATATAGAAGTATGCATTGGGCTTTAAGCTAGTTCATTTTTCTTTTGTTTTCTGTTTGGGTTTTAGTTATTTATAAGAATTCAGGAATTCATTTTTTCCATATTTAGGATGATGTTTCTATGTTTTGCTTATATTTATCACAAGACTAAGAGCTTGCATCAAAATAAAAAAAGACTAAGAGCAAATGAATTCTTATTTAGGAAGACTGTATATTTTCGCAATCCAATGACAAGAGATTTATAAGTTTTAAGGTGTTGGAGAAAACTGACATTAAGATCATGTTAGCTAATAAAATACTAAATTTGGTAATGCACAGGTGACTGGAGTGACATGAAACATATAGAAACCGTTCTGCACTTCCAAAATCATGATCAAGTTGGTAGGGATTATGAGACCATTGTTTAAGAACTCGAAACCATGACAAAGAAATAACGCAAGGAAACTATTGATATATTGACTTATTCAGAAGAAGGTCAATGACAGACCTCGGTATTTTACACTTTTTTCTGGCCACCACCGATTTCTTTTTTTATTTTGATATTTAGTGAAGTTGTTCTTCTTGGATCGCGTGTAATGCAGGGGTCGAAATAAGATCCAAAAACATCTTTAAACTTTAATACTGCCAAACGGATTTTTAGGTTGTCCAAATATAACCCTAAAATTCTTATTACGAATAAGAATTTGGATCCATCTATACCCAAAAGCTGAATTTTAAAACCCACTTAACCAGGGAGAGGTAGTTAAACGATTTGCAGTAATGAATTACATAATAATATGGCGTGTGTATATAACAACGTGCAGATTTACGATTAAGACAATCCACGTAAATTTACAAGTAGACTAAGGACTTTAGGACAAGTCATAAAACAAATGGATGGAGAACTGATAAAAATGGATTTGCCTTTGACAGGTAACAAAAGATTCTTGTCATATTAAATAAATCTCTACGTCGGTCACCTACTTTCATTAAACAATACTAAATTATGGTTCAACTTAACTATCAACAGTGTAACGTGAATCTGTTTTGAAGATACACCAACAAATAATCGTTCCAAAAAGCATTAGCAAATTCACGTTTTTTATTGAATGCCACGAACTAAGTGGTAGTAAAACGAGAAGACCTACCGAAAGAAAAAAAAATCGGAAATTGGGTCATTTGTCCAAATATTTTTAAAACATGGTTCAAATTGACGAGTAAAAATTAGTATGAGTGAAATGGACACTAAAAAATCACAAAATTGGTTAAAAAGATCAAAATCAAAATTTCCTGGGTGAAAATGACTTGATTTAGATATCTTGTTTAAATGGACAAAATTTAAAAATAGGCAAGATGTAAACTGGGCTTCATCCCATCCATTTTCAAATATTTTTTATTATTTTTATTTTACACAGATGCATCCATTTCATCCTTGCTATTTTTTGTTTAAGCGTGATGAATCCGATTTCATCCTTGCTATTTTCTTTTTGTCCATTTCACCCATAAAATGTTTTACTCGTCCATTTGAACCGTGTTTTAAATTTTTCAGGAGAAGCATTTTAATTAGGCAGTTGATCAAATGCTCCTCTATTTTGCTATGTCAATTTCTCATACGTCCATTCAAGAGGGTTCGACCATTCGACCTCTTCTTACCTCTCATTTGAAAAGCTTCCACCCAACCCATGCAAGAACCACGTTTTGTAGAATTTGCCAAAAGATTGTTCTGGCCGGCAAGAAGAACCCTCCACAATTTTCCAAAAAGTGTGCAAATACAAGTCATTTATTTGTGGACACACTCCGTACTCTCATACTTGTTGCAAGATGGAGTCATCATTCTTGGATTATTTCTTTTCAAGATTTTTTTTTTTTTTTTGGATCGATCAAAAAGAATTGTATTAAGAAGCACACAAGCTGTGCGCGAGAGAATACACCAAAAACAGGGAAAAACAACCCCAACCAAAGAAAAAAGTTCAAGGATAATCAAAAAACAACAAAGACCTTTTGACTGACCTTAGAAACTAAACAACCATTGTTACTTGCGAACTAAAACAAAAGCGCAGTCCACGGGCACAATA
>JAJJWW010018556.1:36841-100007 GCA_023531295.1 Papaver armeniacum
TTTCCCCGTCTTGCAGTTGCAGGAAATCCTACACTACACCGCTCACAAGAATCCACACAATCAAACCATTGAAGATGAACAATTATAATTTTTATTGATTAATTTCTTGAATTTTTACAAGATAAAATGGAAAAGAGCTAAAGAAATTACAATCACTATAAACTTTCTCTCTCTTAATGACTTGCCCAACACTCGAAAAAGATCTCCCTTCCAATAGGCATGTTCGGCTCTTTATATAGGTATTACATAATGGATGACTGACTAAGTTGTCCTTTATTTTGGAATGACTTGCGAAGTGTCGCAAGTGTACAAATGCATAATCTCGCGACACTTCTAGATCTCGCTAGGTCTTCACACCTTCTCGTGTTCTCGCTCGTCGTCATCCATCGCAAAGACTTATTTTACTTGCCTGCGACGCCTTCGCTATGTAACGTTTATGGATTTCGCAGAGGTGTTAGTGTTGCGATATTCGATCCTACATCTTGCCTCTTCTCATGTCTTCTCTGCGAAGGAGAGAATGTCATGAGAATTATCATTTTTGAAACTTCCGCAACTGTTCATCCTTATCTGTTTGGCGATTTGACTTCATACTTTTACACTAAATCTATAATACGTGTCTATTCTCCACCCATTTTTTGACACGTCTCTTTCAACCGTTACTTCTCAACCATTCACGTATCTTCTTGCATTAAATGCGTTTATCTTCTCGAGAATTCTTCTCTATATATGGTTTTCTCATCTTCCTCTTCTTCTTTTTTACTTTCTCACTGCAATTTTTCTTCAATTCTCCTCCGTAACTTCCGCTTCGCCATCAGTAAATTTTCTTTTTCCTTTGATCTTCAACTCCTTAATCATTCCCATACTCTAAAAATGGCTCCATCTCGGTCGTAGATATGAAGTTCTCTTGGGAGAGGCTCAAAAGGATTTACAAGAGAAAGGTTTCACATTATCCACTATTCCCCATCAAGAATCTTCATCTATTCTCTCCGCCAAATTATTTACTGATCATTGTTGTGATAATCAAAAGATCATAATCTCGCTAGGTCAGATTCTCGCCGACCTTCCCATTCCTCTCTACAAACCTGAACTTCCTTTATTTTATAAAATTCTTGCTCATGAGAAATTCTCGCGAGCTGTTTACCAATTAAGTGGAGATTGTATCCGCTTAATGCTTGAGTTCGCCAACCGTGGCGCTGGTAAGGGATCTCTCTATTCTAATGCAGTCAGAGATCCTAAATTTGTAGACCTAGAGATATTCGCTGAGAAGTATTCAGCAAAGAGTTTCTTTGAGAATTATGAAGTAATAAACATGAAGAACGATAGAACTCGCTGGGGTGCACGTTTGAAAAGAAGAGAAAATATCCCCAGCGACAAATTACTTATGCAAGATATCGATTGGCACTCCGGCAAGAACAATATTCCTCGCCATTCCAAAGACGACAAATGGTGTATCCTTCCATTATTTTTGAATGGACCTTATATTTCAGGTTCGAATGTACTCCCTGCGAATCTCGCCAAGTATCAACCTTGGGTATTTAATTGGCCCGAGAAAGCTAAAGAGGTGTGCTTCCCGAATTTCGCTCGCTTTGTAATTATTACTTCTTTTACATCTACTAATCTTGCGAAATTTTCAGATTGTTAAATTGAGAAAAAGTTACGAGAGAAATCCTAAGGCGAGTACTCTGGCAATTCTCCAGTCGATCACGGATGAAGTAAGAAATACTTTTATTCATTACTTTTAACAATATTATTGCCACTGTTTCTTATCTTCATTCGTGTGCGAAGGTTGGCGTTGAAGTTGTTGAAGAAGAGGATATTTCTGAAGCTGCGAAAGCTAAAGGCAAGAGTAAAATTCCTCTCCGCAAGAAGAAATCTGTTGCTCCACCTTCTAAGAAACGGAAGATCCATTCTCCTTCTCGCTCCAGTTCTCAGTCCAGCGAGAGCTCTGATGAAGATAATGATGATATTGACACCTCTCTTGCGAAGGATCATCCAATTGAATCTCCTATGGCGCGACTATCTAGTATCTTCTCTGACTCTATGCAAGGAATTGGAGATGATCATTTTTCTGCGACATGCGAAGCTCTCGCAAACATCTGCGATGCTCCCTTACTAGAGGATGATGATTCTTTTCATGGAGTTTCCAGAGCAGTGAATCCCAGTTTCCTAAACGCACTTGGTGCCTTGGTATGTCTATATTTCCTTATTTCTGCATGATCTCAATTATAAACCTCATCTTGATGATTTCTTTATTTTTCTTTATTGTCTGGGAGAGCTTCCTTTGTTGTTGCCTCAGATCTCGAGAAAAGGCGCAACACTCTTGAAAAGAAAAACTTTCAACTTCACAAGAAGAATAAAGAATTGGAAGCTGAAGTTGTTGCTCTTCGCAAGAGAGATAAAGAACTTGAAAATGAAATTACTACTCTTCGCGAAAAGACCAAACAACTGGAAGTTGAATCCTCCTCTCAGAAGGACAAGATATCTAGCCTTCAAAATGCTAATCAACAACTTTATGGTATAAAATTCTTCTATTTTCCTTGCTTTTGCTCTGTCATTTATTCTTCTTTATCTGACTTATCATTTTCGCAGACGTTTATAACCTTTATGATGAAGCCATTCTTCTTCACTCATTTCCTGAGCCTATGGATAACGATGCTCTTCTCGCCCATCTCAATGATTCTTTAAATAGATT
This sequence comes from Papaver armeniacum, assembly GCA_023531295.1. Taxonomy (NCBI): domain Eukaryota; kingdom Viridiplantae; phylum Streptophyta; class Magnoliopsida; order Ranunculales; family Papaveraceae; genus Papaver; species Papaver armeniacum. Next base: position 39,534 of record JAJJWW010018556.1, read on the forward strand.
TTCAAATAACAAAATCAAACTTCTTTCTCTAAATGAACTTCAATCCAAATTCTGCCTTTTAGAAGCTGATCATAGATCTAGTTTGAGTTTAGCCAACCAACTTAAACACCTACATCTTAGTTCCCAAGAGAAAATTAATATCCTAAGAAAGAAGGTTAGTGATCTTATAGATGACAAAGATCGCATTACTAATCAAGGTTCCCAAGCAGTAGCACAATTTCAAAAAACTCTTCTTGAAGTTCAAGTTGAGCGGGATGAATCCATTAGCCAAAATACTATTCTTAGCGAAAGAGAGAATCAAATTCGTTCCCTTCTTCATAAATAAACAGTGACGATGAGTTCTCTTGGGCTGCGAAAGTTCTAGATGACGCCAGAAATAACTTAGGTGTTAATGTTAGTCTTCAAGTTGAGCACACAGCCTTGACTAGGGATATGATTTCTGATAGAGAAGGTTGTTGATCATTCTTATTTACTCAATTGTTTATTATATATGAAGTTGTCATCAAGTTGTTGATTCATTGCTCTACATTCGCAGAGGCTGAGGAGAGATTTTAGAAAAGAATTGAAGAACTTGAATCCGAAAAAGAACAACTTGCAAAGGACTTCTCTCTTCGCAATGACAAGTATTCCAAGTTGAAGAAGCAACTACAAATTATTGTAGCGAATTTCAAAAATGATGCTTTTCTCTTTCGCAATCAGACTATTAAGACAGTCTGTGATGACAACAGTATTCCTCATTCTTCATACCCTTGTCTTCTTGACGAAATCCCTGAGAACATGCCTTCTTTGGATATCTCTGATAGCGATGCTAGCGAAGAAGAATCTGATGAAGATAATGAAGTAGAAGAATCTGATGAAGAAGAAGAATCAAACAAGAAATAGCTCCATTTTCTTCTTTCTCTTTTTGTAACATCTGTATATTTATCCTTTTAATCTTCCATTTTTATAATCTCTTATTGTAAATTCTTGGATCTTCAAATACAAATTCTACTTTTGTTGTCCCTTTCTGCACATGTTAAAAAAGCAATTCTTTTTTGCAATATGGTTAATCAATATTATGAGTGCGTAAATCTATCATATGAAAATAAATAACATGTTCTCAATCTATTCATTCCCATACTTGCCTATGTTATTTGTTTTCAAATGAATGATTAAGCAAATAACCTTTAGATGGTAATATGCCTCGGTCCGCGAATCTTCTTTGAATTTCGCGAGAGAATGTTTCTTGGTTATTTTCAAGATCTCATTTTTTCTTTTTCTTTTGTGTGGTCTTATTTTGCCTTCCTAGGTTAAAGGTCTTATTGCGCCACTTCTTGTCATTGCGACAAAATCGCAGGACGTCTTTACACTTACATGTAAAGACCCATTGACTTTGCCTTATCATTTCTTAGTATTGTTGCCTATGCAGGATAATTTTATTGCGACAATATGACAGGCCTAGATTTTCTTGCGAAAATAAAGCACCATGACATTGCCGTCTTGCGACGAAATCGCAGGACGTCCTTACACTTTCATGTACTGACCCATTGATCTCGTCTTATCTTTGTCTTTTGTATTATTGCCTCTTCAGGATCATCGCACAAATATGACAAGCCTAAATTTTCTTGCGAAAATAAAGCCTCATGACATTTTGCGTCTTAAGACACTTATCGACTCCCTAATGGAGGGTGCCGCCCTTATCATCTCCATGGTTGCCCCTTCAAGGAGGTGTATATCGGCCATACAAGACTAGCTCCTCCCATCCGGTCTTAACAACAACTAGTTGTTTTCGCAGCCTCTTATCCCTTTTACCTATAGGGATTATGGTTACGAGACTGCACCCTAAGTGGAGTTTTCTTCGGGCCGAGTGCAACATATGCCAAGACTTGCCAAGAATGGCCGAGACACTTCAAATGCCCCAGTCACTCTTGGCTCAACCGTGTACCTCGGAGCCTTGATCATACGCTGACTCCTTAGAAGAGACCCTCGGTCGTCCAACCAGGGTATAACCTTATATATATAGTTGGAAATCCAAGGTATCTCTCCTGGATGGGCTTTATTGACCCCAAATCTCCATGACTCAAAGTTCCAGGGGAGGTGTAACCTTTTCCCTGAGCCATGTAAAGAAATACCTCCTTATATGACGCACTTTAGGTCTTACATTTGCCTCTTGCGAAATTTTATTCGCGAACTAGGGTGTACGCCAGAAAGGTTCGTCCCATTCTGATATGTCATTGATTTTAGATTGTTTCTTGTCATCATTTCGCGAGAATTTCGCGTATTCTTTTTCGATTATCATAGTCTTTGCATCTTCAACTTTGTCTTTATTATTCAAATTCTGCGAAAAGCTTCGCGTATTCTTTTTTCGATTGTCATAGTCTTTGCATCTTCAACCTGTCTTTATCACTTAAAAGTTAATTTTTTTTTTTTTTACAACCTTCGCAAGTCTAGAATCAATTATTCACTCCTTTTGCCTCTTACTTATGTTGTTCTCTGCTTCTTCATTATTCAAATTTCTAATATCGCCTTCCCTTTTGCGAAATCATCGCAATTTCCAACTTTCTTCGAGGCATTGGTTTCGCAACGTATTTTCTTCCCTCACCTCTATTGCGTCCACCATTAGTCTTTCCCTTCTTTGTTCATTTTTGATGTTTTGCTTCCAGTTCTTCTTCCTGAGCGACTCTTTCCTCGCAAGATTCCACATCAACTTCATAAAGCACTTTGTCCCTCAACCCAATCTCCTTTTATGACTCGACACCTTTGGGTTGAGGAAATTTGATGCACTGGTGATAAGTCGATGCTACACCCAAAATCTCATGTAACCAAGGTCGCCCAATCAATGCGTTATAGGGAGATTCCACATCGACTATGCAGACAAAATATCGGTTGATAATCCTTTCAGTGGTATTCGCATATGAGCTTCTCCTTTAGGCTTGTTGGAAGTACCGTTGAAACCATAGATCTTATAAGTTGAAGGTATTAGATCTTCGTCCTTCCCTCCCATAGTCTTGTAAGTATATTAAAAAAGGATATTTACAGAGCTTCCAGTATCGATTAAGATTCTATTGATTGTCCATAAATCTTCTGCCTCATCATCTTCACCATCAACAGGTTTTGGGTTAATCTCCAACTTTGCCACTAATGGGTTGTCATGCATCTCTCCACCCTCAAGTACTTCTTCTGCGGTAAAAGAAATAAACTGCTTTTTCCATTCCTTTAGTGGCGATGTCTTCGCGATGTTCATTATTTCTCTATTATCAGCATCTCTTGCGAAAACCTTACTGAGAACACTATCATGAAAATCTTCAACTGTCCTGTACGAATGTACAATAGAGTTGCAACACAAATTCTTGGCTTTCGCTCTTCTATTACAAATGTTTCTCCTCCTTTTGTTGTGTTTGCTCTGTAAATTTCTGGCGGTGGTGGTAATGGTTGAGATTGAGGTTGATTTTTTAGAAATTGATTTAGTTTCTCTTGGTCTATCATTCTGAGGATGATTCTTTTTATATTTCTACAATCGTTTGTGGAGTGTCCATGAAAATGGTGATAAAAACAAAATTCATGACTTCTGTCACTCGGAGGTGGTTCACTTCCCATGTTCCATGGCGCAGGTATATTTTCCATTAAGATTATAGCTTCCCATATTTTCTCCACGCTAGCATTCAGTGGTGGCATCTTGATTTCTTCCCAGACTACCATGTGACTTCGTTGTCCTCTATGATAACTATGCCTCTGACTTCCATAAGTTTCTTGTGGCTGATCAAGTCTTTGAATTTTGTTATTTCCTCCACGGTTATAGAAGTTTCTCTCTCTCTCAAATTCCTCCTGATCACGACTCCCCATGGCTACTAACTTTCGCTGACCATCATCCGTTACCATTTCTTGTTGACCCTGCGAGGTGCTCGCTAATGTGTTTATTAGTTTAGGTAACAAGATTGCGTTTGTAGATTTTGAACTTTTGTTCGCAACGGGGTATGATTCCATCTCATTTTGCTTTTCCTCTAGAGCAATGTACTCCTCTTGAAGTTCTCACAACTCAGTCATCGTGATTGTATTCTTGATTCTAAAAATTTGAATATATAGCAGATTGGTTGCGAACATAACGTTAATGAATGATAGAATGAGATATCTCTCATCCACACGACCAGCCATATCACTGCACATTGTCTTCCATCTCACGGTTAGATGCTTCAAGCTTTCACCAACCCTTTGTTTTATCCCAAATACATCTTCAATACCAGGTCGTGAGGAGTTATTACTTATGTATGCCCCTAAAAATATAGCCTTCAAATGATTGAAAGATGTTATTGTATTCCTCGGTAATCCTTCAAACCATTTCAAAGCTTCTCCTGTCAAACTTGATGCAAAATATTTGCACAATATAGCATCATGGTTCTCCCATTGTAACATACATCTCACATAAGCTTTGATATGTTGTATTGCATAAGTTGTTCCATCGAAAATGCTGGTTAACGTAGGTAAGTTGCACTTTGGGGGTATTCCTCCTAATTATACTTCTTGTGTGAATGGAGTCTTCGCAGCTTCTTATATGGCTTCATCCAATTGTCTCTTAACTCATCCCCTTTTATTATTTAACATTCCTCTCATTTCCTCCAATTCTCTCAGAATTTGTTCATTTACACCAGAGTTTGGCTCCATTGGTCTTTTTAACTCCGCCTCTCTTCTCCTGCGTTCATGTCTGTTTTGACTTTCTTGTTCATCACTCTCTTCTTGTATTTCTCTGTGATCTTCTCTTTCATTCCTCTCTTGAATTCGCACACCGTTATATCTATCATTTTCTCTTCTTTTCTGCCTTTCGATTCTCCTTTGTACTCTTTCATACTCTTCATTGATATTACCATTGTTGCGATTTTGTTCTCTCCTTCTTTCTCTATTATCATGATTATTCTGGCGGATTGCCTCTTGTAACTCCTGTTCTTCAATTTCTGCTCTCAATCTTTCTCTCTCGCAAGCTAGACATGCTTGCTCAACATAGTGTCTTTCAATTTCATCTTCAATTTCTTTTTGCTTCCTCTATGCTTCTCTCCCATGCAATATTCTTCTTCCTTCTTCCTGATTTTCCTCATCCCCTGGATTATTCCGCTCTTGACGCTACCTATTTCCTTGATTTCCATTATTTTGCCCATTTTGAAGAGTCTCGGGACGTGGGATATAACGATCTTCCATTATTTCTCTTCTTTCGCAACATTCATCGCCTGGATTTCGCACTGCCTCTCGATTTTCTTCATTAGCATTTTCTATAGGTAAAGTTCTCCTTCTTTCCTCTCTAACTGATCTTGAGCTTGACCTTGTAGTGCTTCTCGACCTTCTGTTTTGTAATCTCATATTTTCCATCCTCAACTCATGATTTTGCCTTGTTAAGTTTGCACGTTCCTCTGCTTCTAATCGCCTTTCTTCATGTATTGTTTGTCTCAATGTCTCTAATGCTGCGACCTCTTCATTTCCATGAATTATTTCTCTACTCACTTCTCTGTCTCTCTCCTCTTGTCCATTGTTTATCAATTGCTTTTCTTCTCCCCTTTCGTCGACAGAGTCTGATCTCCAAGTATGCACGCTTACTCTATCATAATCCACAGTTCTATTCGGTACTGGTTGAATTGGTGATTGAATTTGATTTTCTTCATTATTTCTTGTGTTCATTCTTGAGGATTCCCCCATTTCATTTCTCCCTTCTCCAGCAAGTCTCCTACTTCTTCTAACAGTTGTTGGTTGTTCTGATGTATGTCTTCTTCTAGTCATTTCTCAATTTCAGTAAATTGTTGAAGATTATATGAAATTCCTTCCCTATTACTCCAAATTCTTTCAAATCACAATGTCAATCTTTACTCTCTCCCTGTTTCTAGCGCCAATATGTAGTTGTAGGAAATCCTACACTACACCCCTCACAAGAATCCACACAATCAAACCATTGAAGATGGACAATTATAATTTTTATTGATTAATTTCTTGAATGTTTACAAGATAAAATGGAAAAGAGCTAAAGAAATTACAATCACTATAAATTTTCTCTCTCTTATTGACTTGCCCAACACTCGAAAAAGATCTCCCTTCCAATAGGCCTGTTCGGCTCTTTATATATTGGGTATTACATAATGGATGACAGCTAAGCTGTCTTTATTTTCGGGAATGACTTGCGAAGTGTCGCAAGTGTACAAATACATAATCTCGCGACACTTCTAGATCTCGCTAGGTCTTCGCACCTTTCTCGTGTTCTGGCTGTCGTCATCCATCGCGTCACTTATTTTACTCGTCTGCGACGCCTTCGCTATGTAACGTTTATGGATTTCGCAGAGGTGTTAGTGTTACGATATTCTGATCCTACAGGTACTTTTTGTAGCTCGCAGCTACATTGGCACTAGCCTTGCAATGCTTGTACCAATTTCCGGTAAATCCACACCTAAAACAAGGCGCACTTTCTTCTGCAGCCTTTTTGTTAGTGAGATTTTTAGGTGTTTTCTCGAACTTAGGATAACCACCTGTATGGCCAGAAGTTCCTTCTCTGTGCCAAACATTAGAGTGACCTTTACGTCCTCGACCTCGATTATGTCCCTTACGTCCTCTTCCACGAGAGGCATTATCTCCACGTGCGTATGGATCATGGGAATGTAAATTAGAATTTCGAGCCCTCTTTCCTTTGGGGTTCTTTCCCTTATTGACCTTGCCATGGTTAGCTTCGGGAACTTTCTTTTTCCCGATAGCTCTGGCATTGTTATTGACAAGAATCTCATTGTGCCTTTCGGCCACTTGCAATAAGTATATCAACCTACTGAGTGTGGTGATTCTTTTGTTGTCCATCTCTAAACGATACTGGTTCGCTAGTATCATGGACGAGGCGGGAAAGGTCAATAGGGTTTTCTGAATCATTTCCTCATTCGTAAGTTTCTTTCCACAAAAGTCCATAGTGCCTGAATTTGCAGCATGTCTTTTTGGAAATCATTCACTTTTACATAATCAAGGAAGCGGATTTTGTTCCACATGACGTTCAATTGTGGTATTAAGGAATCATGAATGTTCCCATAACGGCTATCTAGAGCATCACATAGCTCTTTTGGTGTTTTCAAGTGATGATAACCCCAACGTAGGTTAGGATCGATATGCCTCTTAAGGAACATAAGAGCATGAGCTTTGTATTTCTCAGTTGCCGGAGCAGCGTCGGCAGATGGCTTGATAGTGGAGGTGTAGTCCTTTGCCACGAAGGTGGTTTCCACATCAGATACCCAACGGTGGTACTCAAGTCCTGCTGAGTCCAAAAGTTCGAATTCTGGTCGAATTGGGTCCATCTACATAGACAAAATAAAGGACATTAATATGGTGCTCAAGTCCTTCTGAGTCCATAACAAATCACGATATCATTTTCCCATCACCAACTTTCTTTATGGTTTTGTGGGTAATACGGATATGTCATATAGTCCAATCTTTGATCATAACTTGATCCACAAAATTAATTAACCAAGCTTCTTTATGGTTTTTAACAAGGAAACTCTTGTTTGCAAACCAAATTTCTTTATGGTTTAAAAATTGCAAACAATTTGGTAACAAGGTTGACAAAATAGTCAACTAAAAATAGGTCTATAAGAAAGAAAAAAAAACTACATACCCATTTATCATTTATATACACATATAAAATTATTGGAATTTAAGTCACAATTCGTTTGCATATTTAGTAGAAAACCGTTTGCGGGATAAAAATAGGTTTTGGTCAATATTTGTGACATGCATGAGTAATATCAAACTGAGATATAATACTAATGATAAGGTATATGTCAAAAAATTTACAATTTTGAGGAATATTTGATAAAAATAAATTACTAGAATATTCATGACATAAAAGAAAAATTAACATACATACATATGCATCATGGGTATAATAAATTTGCTAACAAGTAGAATGATATGATATTCTTCAAAGGTGATATCCATACATGTATTTATTTATTTATTTTATTAAAAAAAATAAAAAATCAAGTACAACATCACATTGGGAGTTTGAAACAAAATCAGTGAGTTTTTTTTTTTTTTTTTTTTTTTTTTTTTTTTTTTTTTTGAAAAGTAAAGCACATGATTTTAATTAATTAAACTATATATAAAAATGTCACTTTCATGTTAGAAGACAAGCATGTGATTATAAATAAACAAATAAGCTATCACTATCAAGTTGAAAATCAACTAGTAAAAATCAAATGGATTATTTCTTTTAACTTTTGGTGTAACTAAAATAAAGAGTAGCAGCTAATATTATCATGTCATGTAATAGATGAGACAAATATATCACTTTCAACAAGAGTAAATAAATACTAATGGTTGAGATATACCTCCTTCTTTTGGAAAAATCCTACTTGTTTTAAGAATGGAGCCATCAATTTTTTTGTTTGTGAAGGATTAATGCTCAATTGGAAACAAAGAACAAGGTGCTGATAACGTGTTTAGAGTGGTAGACAAACTAAGAGACAAAACATAAAGGGAGACAAAGCATGAAAGAGAGGAAGAGAAATCAGGCATGTTTTCTCATTAGTGTTTACTCTTTAAATACAAGACAACGAGAGCTTGTGTTAGTACACTTGTTGGTAAAACAAAATCATATCCCCCATTTCCATCTTCACCTCTTATTAATCTCTTTTAGGGTTAGGGGCTTTGTTACTCCCCGCTCCGTTTCAAATTCGAAATTTTCCTCACTCCCTTTCAAATTATCTTCTCCTTCTCTGTCGGCTCCTCACTTTGAAACCAATTTTTTTTTACACTCGGAAGTGATGAAGACCATGCCGGAAGTGATGAAGATCATGCCGGTAGTGATGAAGACCATGCCGGAAGTGATGAAGACCATGCCGGTAGTGATGAAGACCATGCCGGTAGTAATGAAGACCATGTCAGAAATATTTTTTTTTACATCGCTGGAAGTGATGAACACCATGCCGGAATTGGTGAAGACCATGCCGGCATGCTTGGTAACTAACATTCAATGCTGTAACTAAGTGCCGGCATGCTCGATAGAAATCTATCAATGCCGGTAGTCAAGTTAAAAAAAATTGAAGTTTCCTGGATACTTTACATCATGTGTCGGCATAGAAATTTAAGCAAAATACTATGTCGGTAGCACTACCGGCATGCTCTAGAATTAACTAACTGTGCCGGAAGACTGATTAAAACCATAAAAAAATAGGTTTTGAAGATCAAAACCAGAAAATTTTGTATTCATACCCCAGGACCCCAGGATATTTGGCAAACATTTATGAAAATTTCCAACAAATCTTAGGCATGGTTTTTCTGGAGTTGAATACAACACGGCATGCCTTTCAAAATGGGGGATATTGTTGGCCGGCATGGACATAGTATGAATACAATGCTTAGGAATGTTGCTATAGGCATTATATTCATACTACGTTCATCTTAAACATCGAGATATTTCAGCTGCAACAATGGTAGATTCAAAGAAAAAAAAATCAAATTTTCAACCTCTTAGCAGCAATTCTCTCTTCACAATTAATCATCCTCCACTTTCACCAAAAAAAGTTCCCTCTCAAAAAAAAATTCCATCTTTCTACTCTCATCTCATTCACCCAAATACAAATACAAATACACACTAATCATTTGACAAATACTTAAGATTTTTACTAATTATTATTAACCACTAAACCTGATTAGTGAGGGGTAGATTAAGATTTAAAAAAATACTTAGATAAGGGGTGACCCTTATTTGATATTTGGATCCAGTTTTTGTCTTTTTCCTCTATCCCCCAATTAGTTTTTATATCCCCTAATTTCGCGTTCTTAAAGAATAAGGGTCGTCAACCTCGATAGTTATATACCCTAGCGATTTTTCATCAGCATGTTACTTATATGAAAAATCGTTGATGTCTAAGGCGTAGGAAATAACGACCCTTTTTCTGGGTTTTAAATTGTTTCAATGACGACTCTAAACAGTCGTTAATGTTTCAAAAACGACCCTCAAGAGTCGTTATTGTTTCAATGACGTTATCTTCTTCGAAGAGTCATTAATGGGGGAAATACATTAAAGGGTCGTCATGGTCGTATTTAATACTATTACGACCCTTTAATGTATTTCCGCCATTAATGACTCTTCGAAGAAAATATAACGACTCTTTTATAAGCAATAACGACTGTTTAGAGTTGTCATTGAAGCAGTCAAATACCATGACGACTTTTCATACAATTCTGGGCAAAAAAAAAATAAAAAAAAGAAGAAGAAACAAAATTGCAAACAAAAAATTTGAAAAAAAAAGGTTGAAATCAAATCAATCTAACTAAACTAATTGACAACTTAATTAACTTAATTAACACTTATGATTTAGGGGTAGTTTAGGCATTTAAAAAAATTGGGATAAGGGATAACCACCAACTGCTATTTCATGACCCTTTTTGTCCTGTAGTGTGAGGCCCCTAATTGTTTTTTGGGGCCAATTAAACCAGTATTACTTACTCTCATACCTGTTGCAAGATGGAGTCATCATTTTGGGATTATTTCTTTTCAAGAGCTATTAACTGCATGAGACTTTTAAACTTTGGACAAGGTCTTATATATAAATATATATATTTTCTGATTGTGTAAATTTAAAACTTCACACGGCACATTTATACAAGGGTTTTTCTCTGCTTTATATTTGTTTGAAACAATTCTACATTTTACTCTATTTGTTGAAGTTCCCGGCCAGATTAGGGAATACCTAGATTAATAGGGGTATCCAAAATTTATTCCCAACCAAAATAGTGGGCTAAGTGGTGTCTAATGTGTATGAAGGTACTTAATTACCCTTCCCCTAATTATAACCAAAACTACTCTCCTTCTCCTTTTGGTTTTAGATCCAAACCTTATTTTTTTCCTTTTTTCATCGTCAATTTATTGATCAATCATTTCTTCTTCTCTATATTTTTACGGTTTTCAAATGAGGAAAAAACTCGTCGATTAAATTTTTTTTTATTGTTGATTAATTCTTTAAAACTCTATATAATACTTTGTTTTGTTGTTTGAATGACATATTTGGTTGGAAAAATTAAAATTGTTGTGTTGCAGTTACACGGTCGTCATGGTATCTCTTCGTCGAGCATGACGATTTTTTCATATTTATTTTTAGTTATCAAGGTTCTAAGATGAACAGCGTGACGACTTTTCAAAGAGTTCTATTTATGAGAGTACCATTTACACGGTCGATCTTCATCCCTAAACCTTGACGACTAGTGATGTAGTATGAATAGTCGTCAGTTTTTGAAAATTCAAACCTTGACGATTAATAACTCCCAGAAAATAAGTTTTCCAGTACTCAATTTTGTTGTTGGTCGTCATGGTTTTGTAAAACTAACATGACGACTGATGAACAGTCGTCAATGTGCTGCATTTTCGACCATGACGACTAATAAATGCGAAAAACTAATGTTTGGTCGACATGCTTTGTTTCTTGTCAAGCGTGTCGACTACGTTTGGTCGGCATGCTTTGTTTCAGTCGAGCATGTCGATTTTTCATAATGTGATTTGTTCTGTAATTTGGATTATTAGAAGTTTGTCTGGTGTGATGTCATTTTCGTTATAAAAAAAAAATATCCCAAAAATCTTCCAACAAAATCCATAATTTCAATCTAACCAAAACAAGATTTCATAACTTTTAATTCAACTAACTAATCTAGTTAACTAAATAGGTTGATTAGTACAAATTAATCAATGATAGTTTAGCCATTTTCAAAAAATATGGTCAAGGGGTTTTATGTTTTACTTCAAAATAACCCATAATTAATCTGGATATATCCCAATCCGGCCAGGTTGAAATTTGACAAACAATGGAAAGAAAATATTAAAGGTTAACAATGTGCATCAATATGAACTTGCTACTGTACTAATTTACCTCATAGCAATAGCAGAGATTATTTTGTAACCAAATTTTGTATTTTCATAATCCAATGATGTAAAATAAAATTAGGCCTCGTAAGGAAGAAGATATTAAATAGATTAATAGCAATATAGCATGCTCAACTCGACATAAATCATATGGCCTAATTTAAATCGCTGTAAATAAGAAAATCCAAGAAATACCACATGAAATAGATTAAAATGCTTCAAAAATAAAATAAAAATGAAGTAGATTAAAGAAAACTAAATTTATGACAGTATAACTAAAACCGAAGTATTGAAATTGTTCGATGCATTTGTTTCTCTAAATCATGTTTTCTTTACCGAAGCTGATACACTTCCCCACAGTCATCCACCACCAACGCCCCCCAATAGATGTCACGATTTAGGACTTTGGATTTTGTCAATTTCCTTTCCATAGAGATAGCAGGGGTCCATTTTATGAACTACAGCCAGTCGTTATATGACAGTAATTAGGGATAACTTTGGTGGATGACAGTGGGGGATAATAAGTATTTTCGTTTGTTTACTATGATGATCCAGCTTAACAAATTATATCTTTTATTTAATAATTGCTTTTAAAACTTTTCAAAGAAGATTGTTTTTTTTTTATAGATTACCCAAGACAACTGGGCAGCTCACTCAAAGCTAGAAGAGACTGCCAAATTTTTGCTGTTCATAACAAAGAAATCCTTTTTCACTCCATTTGTAAATGGGCAATTATCCGAGACAAAGCAGCAATTCCTCTGGACAAACACAAAGAAGAAAAAGACAGCTCCACCAAAAATGATACTGTATGCCTATTTTGGGAAATTGCCATAAATTCAACAATGGGCCCCACAAAATGTCCCAACATGGAAAATCAAAATTTTCTTGTCAATGTCCAGTTTTGTAAAATCTATTTTGGCTATGTCAACTTTGGCTGTGCAGAAGAACTCGTCAACTTGGTTCTATCAGCGTGATTCTACACGCGCCGGCCCAACAATCCCGGAAAAAAAGACCATCGACAGATCCAAGCGGCAGTCGGGTAATGATTGTATTACAACAGTGTAAAGTCGTCTCTTTTTTTCTCTCACACTTTCAGTATTTTTCACAGTCAACTAGTCATTTTTGGTTCTTTCATCTAAATTTAAACATGGAATTGTAAAAATAATGATTATATCGCCCTCAATATTATCATGTTTAGTTCTAAACCAAGTTCTTGAATTTGTTCGAGGGTTGTACTTGTATCCGTTTATTGAATGAAAAGCTGCTCACGTCTAAAATGTGCACATTTAATGATCATTCGTTTGTGGACACACTGTTATCCTCGTACAGCTAATTTTGCAAGATGGACTCATTCATTTTAGGAAGCCTGGATAGGGACCTCATACTACTGATTCTTGCATATGTCACATTTATACAAGGTTTCTAGCTCTATTGCTCTGTATTCAGTTTGATGGACATGCATGCGCTGCCGTACCTAGTTAGCCTTTTACTTTAGATGTTGGGGGAAAACGAGAAAGTTGGACCAGCAACGTACTCAAAACAAGGAAGGTTGACACCCTGAGAATAAATTATATCTTGGATAAGTATGTAACGCAAATATGAAAACTATTATTAGAGTTTTGTTGGTTATGTTGATAGGTTGATTGAATCATAGTCTTATTATTTTCTTATATTACCCAGTTCCTTAACCTTTAGCATATTTTTCTGATATGGATTTGCTAATGCAATTTGTACCACTACCATAAAGAAAAAATGTTGTAAGTAAATATTTTATTTTCACAATCCAATGCAAAGAAAGATGTTTGAAAGAATTGTGGTTTGAAAGTGGAATAACGTAGGATGGAGTGTTCAACTCCATTGTTATTACGAAAAACCAAATATTTTTTGGTTCACTTCAAGGATTGTTGACCAAATTTATTCTTGGAAACTACTTGTCATGCTAAAGAAAATGAGTAAATTGATCTCATTCAGTTGAAATTGATCCTCACGCTTGTGTCATCCTAGAAGTGTGCATTGAGCTTTAAGCTAGTTCGTTTTTCCATTGTTTTCTGTTTGGGGTTTTGGTTATTTATGAGAATTCAAGAATTCATTTTTCTTAATATCTAGGATGATGCTTATTTGTTTTCTCTATATTTAGTGAGACGATCGACATACAATAAGGAATAAGCAGATCTGTATTTTCATAAGCAGATTTTTATTTCAGAATTATGTGGCAGAATACACAAGTTTTAACTCTTAAAGTGTTGGGGAAAACTGAAATTAGGCTTATAGAAGCTAATAGATGCTAAACTTAAAATTAGTAATGGTTTATGCATTTAATCGAAATGAAAAATATACACACAACTCTTAGAATCATGTGGAAAAGTCTGTGGGAATTAGGATACCATCATTTAAGAACTAGAATTCACGGAAAAAAATTAACACTATGTAACTGATGCTAGAACTCTGATGTTGTCTTGGACTGCTGGTAATGGAAAGAGGTGCATTTGAATTTTGCAAATTCTGTAATTAATCGAGGTTCAGCTTTTGCTTTTCTCTTGTCTATCTTTGGTAAGCTTTTGTAAATTCCTAACGACATTTTTCTCTTCTCATTAAACAAAAAAAAAAAAAAAAAAAAGAATTAACACTAAGAAAATATATTGGTACATTGATTTACATTAAAGAGGGTCGATTATTGTTCTTAATTAATTTGCACTCTCTTCGAATCTCCACAGATTCATCTGTATCTGATTTATTTTTTGGTCCAGAAGCATAGCTGGTTAAGTTTTTGGTTTTCAGTATTGATGTGTTATGTTCATTTGTAGTTAATTATGTCAATTGCTAAGCGAATCCAATACGATTGATGGTTCCTCAAATGCGTTAATATGTAATATAATTATATTTTTAAAAGATCTCGGTATCATCTTAGTTGCTTTTACATAAATGACCAGTGAATGTCTTCTCTATTATTTACAAGATTTTTGGCTATAAATACTCCGCAAGTATACCCAACATAGACAATAACCAAGAGTAGTTTATCAAACACAACTCTCTAAATATCAAAACCAATAAAATTTGAATCTCTCGCATACGAAAACCATGAAGTTCGCTGCTCTTATCTCTCTGCTCGTTCTGTGCATTATGGTATCCAACACCGGTATGTTTCACATCTTCTCATGTTTTTCTTATTTAACAAGAATAATGTTTTATGAATACTCTCCAATAAGGTAGTAAATTCGTTGTGTCATTCGTCAAACCCAAACCTTGTTTTGATGCTAATCTTGAATATAATATTTGTAGGTGTAGTATCCGCATACACATGCGAGAAGGCTGTGGCGAACGGAAGTTTCAAGGGGCCATGCCAACAAAGCTGCGGCCGATTTTGTTATTTGAAGTATCTGGGAGGCGGGAAATGTAATGGTAACCAATGCAAGTGTAGTTACGTTAGTAAAGCTCCTTGCGCGTAGTTAACTAAAATTTGCTTATTTCGATTAATAACGATTCACGAGACTCATCATAAAGATGATTCTTGTATGAAAATGAGAAATCATAAATAAATTTGCATCAAACTTTCAAAGTTATATCTATTCAACGGTTTTAATTGTATGTTGAAGGAGATTTTTGCTGCAAAGGGACTTAAAAAAGGTGAAATCTAGCGCCCATAAAGTCCTCAAATATTCCACAACAACAAAATATGACCAAAAAAATACCACGTATGTCCCTGAAATGAGACTTGTCCGACTGCATGATGAATGCAGCAAGAATAATTTTTAGAGTGCTCTAACAGTACATATATTCGAAATATTAGCCAGTCCAATAGACTCATTTTGACTGGTCAACAAAGACGTGATCAATTGTGAACAACACTGTTTTCGAGGGTCCGGTAGGAGTGCACCCTCATCCTTGACTGGTCAACAAAATATTGGGTTGCTTCCAGCTCGCAGCTTGCGAAACATGGCCATCATGGACTGTTATCCGACTCATCCAATGTCTAGTGATGCAATTTCGAGTATGAACAAGCTAAATATAGCTTCAAATTTGGCCAAACCGCAACGCCATTCACTTCCATCGAGTTTTGTAACCTTACTTAATTTTTGAGTTTCAGCCAATACCCCTTCCCTATATATGTCTTATTAGCATTTCTACAAATTAAATTGGGGGAGCTGTTGACATTGACCAAGCCCACATGACAATTCTAGCAAAGGACTTGCCCAAATGAAGCTTCATTGTGCTCGACCAATTTCCCACTTGTAAGAATGAAGCTTCATCATTCTAGGCCAGCTTGCAGCTTGCAAGAATAAAGCTTCATCGTGCTCGGCCAGCTTGCATCTTGTAAAACACGTCCATCATGGCCGGTTATCGTGCTCGGCCAACTTGCAGCTTGCAAAACACGGCCATCATGGCTAGTTATCGTGCTCGGCCAGCTAGCAGCTTGCAAAATAGGGTTATCATGGCCGGTTATCGGACCCGGCCAGCTCGCAGCTTGCAAAACACGGCCATTATGACGGGTTATCTTGGTCGCCAGTAGCAGCTTGCAAAAACACGGCCATCATGGCCGGTTATTGGACCCGACCAGCTCGCAGCTTGCAAAACACGACCATCATGGCCGCGACCCTCTCCCTTCAAGTCGAGTGATGAACTCTCAGGTTATCGTGCTCGGCCATCTTGCAGCTTGCAAGAATGAATCTTCATCGTGCTCGGGCAGCTCCCAGCTTGCAAAACACGACCATCATGGCTGGTTATTGGAATCGACCAGTTTGCAGCTTGCAAAACATAGCCATCATGGCCGATTATTGGACCCCGTCAGCTCGCAGCTTGCAAAACGCGACCATGATGGTAGCATCATTGTACTCGAACATTTATGGGACCAAACTTCGAGCGTCATTCGAATATTCCCTGTTGTATAGCTAGACATACCTAGATCGGTTCGCCACACGTGTACAAGTTTTATTTCTTTTTTTTCTTTTCTATATTCCCCCTGCTATATAACTTTACCTCCAGAATATTTCATAAATAAATTTTGTATCTCCAAGATACAATGCAAAGTTAGATGTAAGAAAGAAATGGGGTTCGTAAGTAGAAAAATTACTCCACTCAACATGGATTAGGTTAAATTGTAATAAATAAGAAATAGAGTAAAAACTGAATCGATGGTAGTTAACTAAAGTTGAAATACCGAAACAGTTCAATGTAATATTTTTCGAGATCATCTTTATTTATTATGATGATCTTAGATCTTTTACTTGGCAATTAGTTCTAAAACTATGTTATTTGAAATGGAACTGGTTGTAAAGCTTTTCGAAGAACATAGATGTTCGTAAATCTAGACAACTACCTTAAAGTTACGAGAGATTACCAATTTTTTTTTTTTTTTTTTTTTTTTTTTTAATAACAAAGAATTCTTGGGTCATTCAATTTTTAAATGTACTTTGTTTAAACCTGGTATTTGGAACAAAGTTGAAGTAACTCTTTTGAACAAACACAAAAAAAAACACAGTTATTCGGAAAAAGAAAAAAGAAACTCTATTAAAACCGATAAGCTTATTATAGAAAATTAATTAACCATAAATTGGATTTCTTATATTATTATACTAAGAAGATGAAGAAGCGATCTTATCCCGCCGAAACTGCTTGTCACATTGAGTTTTGAATTCATTTTTATTTATGACATCAGTCATTAATCTAAATTTCAGAATTTATTCTTTCATATATCATGGAGGATGTTTTGTTACCCAAACATTCTAGCATCTCACCCCTTTTAATGCCAACAAGAGAATATCAAAGGATTACCTTTCATAACCGTTAGATCCCCTTATATTAATTATTAGTCATTAGATCAAAAAAGATTTCTTTCACAAGAAAATTCCCGTCACAAAATTCATTATTTACGAAGATGCCATTTTTTATAAAAATAAAGATAAATATTTAAAAACCCCACATCTTCCAAACCCTACGTCGAATTTTTGTGAACTTTATATATTTGAAAAGCCCTTTGAATTATCTACGCAACGAGCATAAATAATAACACCAAATTTTTGTTTTTCAATTTTTTTTATGCTTCTCCAAATTTTTGTATGTTTTCCCTTTAAAAATTAGACATGGCTTAAGAATGAATTTACAAAAGTTATACCTTCAAAAAAAATTGAAAAAATATAGTATAAAGAACGTTGATTCAAAAGTACAGGAACTACGATCAATATCGGATAAAAGTTATAACATATGGTGTCAAAGCACCACCAAATTATTTGCAAAGTAGAAGAAAATTATATCGTCGGCGTGCAATGCACGTGCTCACTACTTGTCTATCTTAAGCCGAGTACGGAGTACCAAAGCTGATCGTATTGTTTGGAGCTAAAATTAACCCTTTTTAAGTTTAGGATTCAGTGGGTTTAGTTAAGATTCATTTGACACATGACAGACTATATAGTTTACTACTACTTCGGAAATAAAAACACAAAATTGGTTAAAAAGACCAAAATCAAAATTTCCTGGGTGAAAAAGACAGTCAGATTTAGATACTGTTTAAATGGACAAAAATTTAAAAATAGGCAGGATGTAACCAGTTTCATCTTGTCCATTTTCAAATATTTTTTCTTATTTTTATTTTACGAGGATGCATCGATTTTCATCCTTGCTATTTTTAAGTTTAAGCCGGGATGAATCCAGTTTCATCCTTGCTATTTTTTTGTCATTTCACCCATAAAATGTTTTACTCGTCCATTTGAACCGTGTTTTAATTTTTTTTGGACAAATGAACCATTTTCCGAAATAAAAAGTGCTTCCGACGACATGTCAAAGATATGGTCGTGCGGAACATT
Source organism: Papaver armeniacum (assembly GCA_023531295.1). Lineage (NCBI taxonomy): Eukaryota > Viridiplantae > Streptophyta > Magnoliopsida > Ranunculales > Papaveraceae > Papaver > Papaver armeniacum. The sequence continues at coordinate 58,173 of JAJJWW010018556.1, forward strand.
TTTTAAATGGCATTATAAATTTCACGTTACATTGAAAGAAAAAACTGAAGTTTTATTTTCCAGTGGTACTGGTGATGTTGTTTTCTAGCCACCAGTATATTGGTGCGGTCAAAATATTTTTCGGGGCCGTTAAATCGCAATAAATGCAATATGTTGTTTTCTACTGTTGGACAAGTTTTGGCAAATTCTTCCGGCAGCCATCACTTGGACAATATGGAATTCCAGAAATGACTTGGTTTTCAAAGGAATCAACTTCGAAGTTCAGCTAGTTATCGAGAAAGTGAAAACACATGCATATTATTGGTGTAAGAATGTGGAAGCTCTGAAAAAATTTTCTTTAGACAATGTAAAATCGAACTGGGGGCAATTTTTTGTAAATTAAAGTCCTAATGTGGACATTATTGGGGGTATTCTCTTTTGCTGCCAGGTTAGTTTTTTGGGAGGTTCTCATTCCTCTCTTCTTTCGCTATGCCGAAAATTGAATTGGGGAGTCTTATTTATATGACATGGGGTGTTGTTTTCGTTTACTCCCAATAAGCCTTTCGATATATTCTTACTTTTGCCGAGGGGAAAAAAAAATCGCAATAAATGCAGTTTGGGCAGTAGAATGAACATTGCTGTTAAAGGGGGTACTATTTCGATTGGGGGTGTACCAAATTCTAGCATTGGAGCAAAATGGTACTCCCATTAGCATTGTTTGCTTCTCTATTTTGCTGAATGAATTTCTCACAACACACTGTTGTTACGTTTGGTATTAAACGAATTAGTTGTACTAATTTTGGCGTGTGTTCTTGAATTTATTACTTGAATGAATGCTTTCTCTCACGTCCAGAATGTGCGGATCTAATGACCATTCATTGTCACACTTATGAAAGGCGAGCTCATTCATTAGGGATTCTTTCGAGAGCGCTATGAACTGCATGAGACATTCTTAAACTCTAGGATAAGATCCCGTATATATATTTCGACTAAGTAAACTGAAAGCTTTACCTGTTGCGTTCAAGGCTTTTCCTTTGTTTTATACGTTGTGTTTGAAATGATTTTAATTGTATATAGTCTGTCAATCCCAGTCAGGTTTCTTTTACTTCAGATGTTGGAGAAAATTGAAAAGAAAAAACACTCAAGATTGAAATTTGAAGTGCTTTAAGTTGAAAAGGCTGACACTATAAGAATATTCATTGCCTATTCCCATGGTTTCAAAACTAATTTTGCCCCGTGATATCATTTGGTCCTTTTGGGTTTCTACAATAGTTTTTAAATTTGTAAAATTAGGATGGACAGTCAAGAATTGATGGAGATACTTTGAATCTGATGATAGTGTATTGATCTTGAAAAAAATCATGTAACTGTTTCCGATTTCGAAAATCGGCTACAATTTTATATACTGGTTTGAGTTTTTTTTCCTCTTTTATGATTTTTTTTTTTTTTTTTTTGCCTATTCCTATTCTGTAATGCTTTAACAAATATATTATGGCTTTTAGAGTTTTGTTGCTCAGGGTTCCCACGCACATTACTCAATTTTTTTTTTTTTTTTTTGCTTTGGAATTACGAGCTATATTGTAGCACTCGATCAATACCATTACTCAATTCTTTGATATTTTCTTTTGGTTTGGAATTGCTAGCTATTGTACAACACTAGTGTTCTGCACGTGCGTATGCACGTGCAAGCTGGGTCCAGGTCTATCACTTTTGTCTGAGTTTGCAAAGTTAATTTTCAAATAAATTAAATTACTAATATACCCTTATATTATTTATTTCCCATCATTTGTATGGGCATGGATCAAGGGCAAAATGGTCCAAAAAATTTGCAGCTTCACTGCTACAGTTCCTAAGGGGTCTTCCCTTTATATAATATAGAATAGATATGCCCAGCTGTTGATGTTACCGGCTTGGCTCTATGCCCCACTTCCTTCTCTAATATCAATATGAGGTTTCATATTAACAAAACTAAGGAAATAAAAACTCATAATTTACCTCCATGCTGTGTTTAAGTGTGTTCAATGTATTCTTCTTTCTTTGTGGTATGTTTCAGTCTGAGACATTAGTTGTTTTTGTTTTTGTTTTTGTTTTTCTTCTTGAGACATTAGTTAATCATGCATCCAAAATTGAGTTTTTTTCATGCATTTGATTAAGTCTACAAAGTTGATTTCGTTTTTGGCTTGGGCTTTATGCTCCATTTACTTTTCTAAATGTTAGCACAACATCAGATACGTGTATAACATGACCCAATGTTATACACGATAGTTTCTCTTTTAAGAGTTTGTTCTCTTTGGAAATACTTGTATGTCAGGATATCGTATGTTAGGAAATACTTTAGCCTACAGTTCAAGTCAAGTTTATATATAAATATGATGTATGTCTTTACGGTTCAATTGTACAAGATATAATCAATAATAAGAATTCAATTTTAAGTCTGTTCTTCTCTTCTTCTTCTAAGTTCTAAGTTAACCTAAACCTAAGTAGTTCTAGCTTGGTATCAGAGCTTATGTACCATCCTCGTATTGGTATGATTCGTTTTACACTGCTTGTTATTTAATGAATCGTGTTCCTTCCACTTCTATTAATAATTCATCTCCATATGAAGCTCTTTTTGGTATTTCACCGGATTACACCTCCCTTCGTGTATTTGATTGTTTATGTTATCCTCACCTACGTCCATATAGGTCTCACAAAATGGAGCCTCTTTCCTCTCCATGTGTGTTCATTGGTTATAGTCCATCTCAAAAAGGCTACAAGTGTCTTCATATTCCTACGGGTCGTATTTATGTAAGTCGTCATGTTGTTTTTGATGAGACTACCTTTCCCTTTGCCTCCATATCACCTTCACCAACATCGACCACTTCTCAGGTAACTAATTCTTCACCCTTATTGGCTTCATTACCACCAGTTTCGGTTATTCGTTCAACTATTGCACCCATAATACCAATTGGCACAGTCCCAGTTGGTTCTCGTAATTCAAGATAGGATATAATTATGCAGCCCCGCATGCCATCCTTGGATATTCCGTCTTCACCTGCACAAGTTTCGTCTCTACCAGTGCAGCTAAATCATCCAGCTGCCGATAATCTGTCTCAACCCAGCATTCAAGTAGTTTCTCTGGATGAAGTAGTCGTCCCACCAGCCACTTGGGTTTGCCCGGCACTGACTTCCAAAGACGTCAAGACTGTTTCAACTTCGTTAGCAGGTACCAATTCAAGTTCGTCAGCAACTCCTTCCAGCACGTCAGCATCTGTTTCAAGTTTGTCAGCAAGTCCCAGTTCGACTGCAGCATCAACTTCTAGATCGAGTTCTCCACCAGTTAATACTTCTTCATCTGGCGTATTAGGCTTGGCTCCAAGTTCAACTTCTGCAGAACATACAACATCTAATCTTGGACCACATCCAATGGTGACTAGGGCCAAAGATGGGATTTTCAAACCCAATTCCAAATATGCGCTGGTATGTGATTCTTTACGTGAACCAACTTGTATATAGGAAGCTCACAAAGATCCAAATTGGCGAGTTTCTTCGGATGATGAGATCAATGCATTACTTCGTAATGGTACCTGGACATTAGTACCATTTGATCCTTCCATGAACGTTATTGGATGTAAATGGGTATTTCGTATCAAACGAAAGGCTGACGGTAAAATTGAACGCTTTAAAGCTCGCTTGGTTGCTAAAGGCTATAATCAACAAGAGGGAATCGACTATATTCTGAAACGTTCAGTCCAGTTGTTAAACCATGCACTATTCGTATTATTCTCACATTAGCTTTGTCTTCCAATTGGCCTATTCATCAACTTGATGTACAAAATACTTTCTTACATGGAGAACTTCAAGAAGAGGTGTACATGAAACAACCTCCAGGTTATGTCGATTCTCGGTTTCTTACACATGTCTGCAAGCTGCATCGTTCTCTCTATGGGCTTAAACAAGCTCCTCGTGCGTGGTACCACAGGCTCAGTACTTTTCTATTACAAATTGGGTTTGTTACTTCAAAGTGTGACTCATCTTTATTTATCTACAATGGTCCATATGGCACTATTTATTTGTTGGTATACGTGGACGATATTATTGTTACAGGTTCCAACTCCATTGGCATTGCTTCTATTCTTACTCGTTTTCAGCAAGAATTTGCTATTAAAGATTTAGGTGCCTTGTCTTACTTTCTTGGAATTGAGGCGGTTCGTACTTCTTCAGGATTATTTCTTTCTCAAAAACGGTATGCTCATGATCTTCTTGTTCGGGACAAAATTGACGGTGTCAAACCTATTCAAACCCCACTTAGTACTTCTGGTGACATCTCCTCTGATCGTAGTACTTATTATCTGATGCCACTGAGTATCATAGTATCGTTGGAGCTTTACAATATTTGACGTTTACTCGTCCTGATCTTGCTTATGTTGTCAATAAGGTATGTCAGTTTATGCATGCGCCCACTGTCTTTCATTGGAGTTTAGTAAAGCGTATTCTCCGTTATCTTAAGAATACACCTATTTTTGGTATACTTCTTCGGCCATCTCCGTCTCTACAGTTATCCTTCAGTGCGTATACTGATTCTGATTGGGCTGGCTCTCTTGATGATCGTCTTTCTACTAGTGGTTATTGTGTTTACTTGGGTGGAAATATTATCTCTTGGAGTGCTCGTAAGCAAAAAACAGTGTCTCGTTCTAGTACCGAAGTTGAATATAGGGGACTTGCAATTGCCACTGCTGAAATTATGTGGATTCAGTCACTTCTTTCATAACTTCGTGTATCTACTCAGTCCCCTCCTGTTCTATGGTGTGAAAATCTTGGTGCTACTTATCTCACTGTCAATCCTATATTTCATGCAAGGACAAAGCATATTGAGATTGACTATCATTTTGTTCGTGATCAGGTTGCTTCTAAACTTCTTGATGTCAGGTTTATATCATCTAAGGATCAAATTGCGGATATATTTACAAAACCACTGTCAAAGGATCGTTTTTCTCTTTTAAGGTCCAAGCTAACGGTTCAGGATAACCCGTTACGCTTGCGGGAGGGTGTTAGCACAACATCAGATATGTGTATAACATGACCCAATGTTATACACGATAGTTTCTCTTTTAAGAGTTGGTTCTCTTTGGAAATACTTGTATGTCAGGAAATTGTATGTTAGGAAATACTTTAGCCTACGGTTCAAGTCAAGTTTGTATATAAATATGATGTATGTCTTTACGGTTCAATTGTACAAGATATAATCAATAATAAGAATTCAGTTTTAAGTCTGTTCTTCTCTTCTTCTTCTAAGTTCTAAGTTAACCTAAACCTAAGTAGTTCTAGCTCTAAATATTAGAAGGAGACCAAAACTGTAGTAATGATCACATTCCTTTTGTAACAGACTTTCAAGCAATTTTTGAGAACTGTTTTCTAAAAGTATGCTTTAAATGTGTCAACTTCATTTCTTTTTGTTTGCAGTATTAGTTAATCATGCATTTAAGTTCTTGTTTTACTCCCTCCGTCCCACATATATAGGCGGAATTTTGGTTTTTGTTTGTCCCACTAAATAGGCGGACTTTGCTTTCCAAGATGAATTTTTCCATATATACCCATATTTATTGTACATAGGTAATTGTGTTGGAGATAAGACGAAGGGTAAAACAAGAAAAACATATAAAATTATGAATCCCATGCAATTTTCTTAATCTAAGAGAATTGTCTCTCTCCGCCTATATATGTGGGACGGAGGGAGTAGTATATAAGAATTGTATTAATTTGTTCTGCTACTATTTTTCAAAGCATAAGAGCAAATAATATCATGTCTGTTATTAAGCAAGAAACAACATTCAAGTTCAAGAAAGAAGATGCACAAATTCCAAGATGCTGGAGAAAACTAATCATTGAAATTATATATATGCAGTGGGAATACAAGCGCATTCGCATAGAAATTGATGAGGTAGAAGATCTTATTTCTAATTTATTTCAAACCCTCCTATTTTCGGGAAATTTTGTCCCAACTTCTTGATCTTGGCTTTTCCCGAACAAAGCTTGAAAAATAAATAACATTATGACGTCTCTCGGAACAAATCAACTTAAACGACTAATTATGTTCTTCTCTGTTAGAATATATATACCGAGATGAATATCGTGGTTGTCAAGTTCAAGATGAAATGGTCAAGACTCAAGACTCAACATATAGCTACAAGAAGATCGACGGATATCAAATATTGGAGAATATCGAAGGAGATCAGATCAAGTTTCCAAGAATAAGATATCTTGTGTGATTAGGTAGTTTTCTAGATAAGGAAAATAACTATTTAATTTCCTACATTTTCTACATTCTAGTTAATTAGGATATATTTTATATTAAGATATATTCTCTAGAATAAGATAATATCTTAATTAATTCTTTATTCACTCTATAAATAGAGACGCTCAATGTAATTGTAATTATCCCAGTAACATCAAAACTGGTGATCAATAATATTTCACCCTTCGGGGTTTTGTCCGTAGACGTAGGTCGAGTTGACCAAACCACGTTAAATTTCTTGTCCCATTTCATTTTTCTTGAATCGATGATCCCTCGATACTCATAATTTATCATTCTCTATCTAAAATATCTCCAAAGATAATTTCTACTCGAATAAGAAAAAAATAACAAAAAAATTGAATTGCACCCAATGAACTCTAATCTAAATTTCCTCTCTGAAATTCGATCCGTCAGTCTCAAAAATAATTTGATTTTTCGTAAATAATTTGCCTTCTTGGCTCCGAAATAACACGTTAGTGTTTGCCTTCTTAGCTCACATACGACAAGAGGCAGCACATGAACACACAATGTCGTGTCGCCTATATAGAACATTGCTCTGATTACACGAAACCGCTATGCGCTATTTCATGTCTAGCCTCGTACGTACCAACTTCGTCGAAATAACGTTTGTGGAAATGGAAAGAAAAGCTTCTTCTTTTTTGGCTATAGATTTTGATAGTTTGTCTTACATTAATTGGTTTTCTTGTTTATGTATTTGGGTACCATATTTTTGTTTAGATCTTTCCTCCTCAAGTGGCCGGGGAGCTTTTTAGAAGCCAACCAATTGTGAATGATAGTTAAGAGATTGAGTGAGCTCTCCTCACAATTGAAACCTCTTGCCTTTGTCAGTATGAAAGAAAGAATGAAAAAGCTTACACCTTGTCTTTCTGTGGCCAGCAAAGAAGTCAATCCTGTATGGGGAATGCCTTGTAAGATCATCTCAACCCGGGCAAGCGATGGTTCGAAAAAAGGTTGTTCTGGTTCTCGTCCAAATAGCAAAGAAGGACACCGTTGCTTATAGAGCTCTGTAGGTTTTCGGCTAATCTGTTCTGTGGAATGCATGACTTGCAAATAGTTATAGACTCTCTTTTTCGGCATGCATCTGAGTGGGAGGGGCTTCCTTCTTCAGGCACCATATGTTAGGGATGCGGTATACCTTACTGATACTCTATACATTTTGATAAATTTGACCTTACATTAATTATATTTTTCTTTTATATGGGTACCATATTAAAGTACTTAAAATAGATCAGGTACTCAGGTGGCCGATTTAGGATATGAAATATTTTGTGGATTACTAAAAAAAAACAAAAAAGTTGAATTACGAAATTTGCAATCTATGGTTAACAATAGGCAGAAAAAAATTTTGTCCATTTAAACACCCAGGAATTAAAAAGATACTGTTTAAATGACACTTAGGTTTAGTAATCCACAAAATATTTTAGCCAAAAATAGTATCTTTTTAATTTTTGGCTAAAAAATTTGCAATTGTTGACCCAGGAATTGTTGACCATAGATTGCAAATTTAAAAGACAAAATTGGTCAGAAAGACCAAAATCAACAATTCCTGGGTGAAAAAGACACTTAGGTTTTGATACTGTTTAAATAGCCAAAAATTAAAAAGATATCTATGGACAAAAATTTAAAATGCGAGGCGGGATGCAAACTTGGTTTCATCCTGTCTATTTTCAAATATTTTTTCTTATTTTTATTTTACATAGGATGCATCCAGCAAATTTCATCCTTGCTATTTTTAAGTATAAGACATGGATGAATCCAGTTTCATCTTTGCTATTTTTTTTTGGCTATTTCACCCGTCCTTTTTTTTACTTGTCCATTTGAACCGTGTTTTAAATTTTTTTGGACAAATAACCCATTTTCTCTAAACATTATGTCTCTCTCTCTTGTAGTCATGGTTTCTTTACGATGATTCTTCAGCTGAATTTATCTTTATTTTCTCCCTCTAAAACATCTACAAACCATTCAAGATCTAACTCTGGTATATCACCCGAAGAATCTCTAGGGAACCTCTCTAATATGTATCTTAGTATCTATCTTGGACTACCAAAAATATAATGTGGTTGATAACGAAAGAAATTCATGTCATTTCAATTTTCCTAATGAAAACAATAAAAGGATAGTCTTACTAGTTACTACGGCCAATTTGGCTCTTTAATTTAGTTTAAGATCTCTTTTTTTTTATGCAAAGATAATGAATTTTATTAACTAGAAAAGGAGGAGTTATCAGACAATAGTTGTGACTCGATAATCTCAGGGGGCTAGTAATCCATTCCCTGTTAACTCTAAATCGCCTACTGTGTTTTGCCAGAACACCCGCACGCTTATTACATATTCTAGGGACAAATAAACACTCCCAACTATCAAAGAAACTAAGATTATCGATTGCATCTAACAAAATGGTTTCACTTTCCCAGGATATTCCTTGAGTAGCCTTGTTCATGTAGCCTTTAATACTTTGCAAGTCTGTTTCCACTATAATGTGATTGATGTGCATTGCAATGCTCCAGATGACTGCCTCATAGAAAGCTAAACATTTTGCTTGCTCCGAGTCTCTCACTCTTGCATAGCATTTTGAGAAGCATCCTCTCCAAGCCCATGTGGAATCACGCATAATCAAAGCAATTCCAGTTAGTCCCGTATTAGTATCATAAGAAGCATCACAATTTACTTTAAAGAAAGGGGCAGAAGGTGGTCTCCAATGTATCTCTCTAGGCAGTGCAATAGTCATTGGGGGATTGTGATGATATGGTTTACTATAGAGATTTTCTAAGTATATAGAAAAGCTCAAAGCCTTCTTTGCAACTGATTGTGGATCAGCCTTCAGATTCTGGAAATTCACTTCACATCGTGTATTCCATATTGTCCATGAAACAACCATTGCTGTGATGAGCCAGTTATTAGGTAGACTTTGCTGTTGAGACTGTCGCATCCATCCTTCAAACATTGCACCAATATTATTATGTACTCCAGATAACACAGATGACCCTCCTGGGATGAGCATCCAAACTTCTCTAGAGAAATGGCATGTAAATAAAACATGCATTATATCTTCATCATGTTGATTGCATAGAGGACAAAGTCTGTTGATGTACTGACATTGTCTTGACAACCTCTATTTGGTGGGCAGAATATCGATCAAGCATTTCCAAAAGAAATGTTTAATCCTTGGACATATGTTTAGACTCTAGAATTCCTTCCACCGAATGCTTGTACCGTGTATATAGAGTGATACCTGAATCGATCCCAAACAGTCTTCAAATAACTTGTTGTATGCTGACTTAAGAGTAAAATTTCCATTTTTTGTCAACTTCCAAACCAACTTATCTTCTGCAGCACTTAGTATTCTCATTGCTAATATTTTATCAGCAGTAGAGGCTTCAAAAAGATAGCGCACTAGCTCAGCATTCCAATGTTGTATGCCATCAAGAAAAAGTTCATGAACCCAAATATATGATTCACTATCTTGTATTGTATCTCTTGGTGAAGGAGGTTGATCAAGACCTACCACCCAATTATCCAACCAGATTTTAATTCTCGTTCCCTTTCCTAATCTCCGCTTACTATTTTGTTTTATAAAACTTATTTGCTTTTGTATTCCATTACAGAAATAAGAGCAATTTGTTCTTATGGTTGTATGTAGAAGACTGGTGCAGGGAAAATACTTAGCCTGTATAGCTCTTCCCCACTGTGTATCTATGTTTGTGCATATTTTCCAAGCTGCACGAACCAGCAATGCCTTATTTAGGATTTTCAAATTTCTAAAGCCTTGACCTCCGCAGTTCTTATGTAAACCCAAAATCTTCCATGAAGTAACATAAGTACCTTTTTTATCTTCTCCAAATCCCCACCAGAAATCTCTTTGGACTGCTTCAATCTTGCTGAGAGTATCAGTTGGAATTTGGAAGCAGCTTATTGAGTAAGTAGGAATTGTATTGGTAACGTGCTTTACCATTAGAGATTTGCCACATTGTGACATTGTTTTACCATCCCATGCAGTGAGATGATTAGTAACCCTTTGCAGTATATGTGAAAACCTCTCTTTTTTCTTCTTGCCAATTATAAGGGGTATACCCAAATAACGTTCATCTGATTGCATTTTTGGAACTTTCAGCCTCCTTGTTATTAATCTATAAAATCTCTGCGGCATATGTGTACTGAAATGCACACTTGACTTATTAAAGTTCACTAACTATCCTGACGTAGCACCAAACTCTGAAATGATCTTAAGAACATTATTGGCATTGGGTAGATCAGCCTTCACGAATAATATACAATCATCCGTGAAGAAGAGGTGAGAAATAGGCGGGGATGAAGGTGCTAATTTAATCCCAATTATGCTCTGTTGTTGTTCAGCTTGATATAGTTGTCTAGAGAATGCCTCCATTGCAATGATAAATAAGTAAGGTGATAACGGATCACCTTGACGTATCCCTCTTGTAGGTTGATATCCAGCACATGGTGAGCCATTCAATATAATGGAAATTCTGGTTGTAGTTATGCACTGCATAATGAGATTGCACCAATCGTCACAAAATCCCATCTGCGTCATTACATCTTTGATAAAGGACCATTCCAGCCTATCAAAGGCTTTGGACGTGTCCAATTTTAGAGCCAGGTACTTGTCTTCTCTCTTTTTATCTTTCATTGAATGCATTATTTCTTGGGCAAGCTGAATATTATCTGTAATCTGCCTTCCTGGAACATACGCGGCTTGTAGTGGGGAAATCACTTTGCTCATCAGTTTCTTCATTCTGCCTGACATGATTTTGGAAATTATTTTATAAGATGTATTGCACAGAGCTATCGGCCTTAGATCAGACGGAAACTGCTTGTTTTTTGTCTTTGGGATCAAGGAAATATTTGTGGCATTTGAACTCTTGAGAATGTATTCAGTATGGAAGAACTGTTATACCATATCAGTAACATCCTTTCCGACAATATCCCAATGGGATTTAAAAAATCTTGGCGGAAATCCATTAGGTCCAGGCGCTTTCCAAGATTTCATACCCTTCAATGCTTTGAATATTTCTGTCTCGTCTGGCATACGCATGAGCTCCATATTGTCAGATGACGTTATGGTAGTTGGAATGCAGTGTAATAATTGCTCATTCTTCACTAGTGAGCTTGTTGTATGTAGAGCTGCATAGTGCTCCGTAAGTAACTTCTCTAGCTCCGTTCTTGATGTGCACCAATGTCCATTTTCATCTTTTAAAGCTACAATATTATTCCTTGAGCGCCTCTTATTTGCCATTACATGATGATGTTTTGTATTCATGTCCATCTCTAAGTAATAATCATTCCTTGCTTTCTGCCCCAAGTATTCATTTTGAACTTGTTTCCAATGTTCAACTTGAGATTCTAGCTGTTGCACTTGATGAGTTGCGTTAATATATTGGCTGCCATCTTGGATTGCTTCAATTTTTTGATGAAGTAAAAAGATATTTCTCTGAATGTCTCCAAACTTTTCTCTATTCCATTTAGAGATATATCTTCTAGCAATAATAAGTCTCTGAAACAACTTGTAAGCATTAGAACCATTTATTTGATGATTCCAAGAAGCTTGAATTTCAGGCTTTAGAGAGTCATCTCTTTCATAGCATTGGAAATATTTCCAATTTCGTTTCTTATCACCAACATTGTAAGAAGTATCAAGCATTATAGGACAATGATCCGATCCAAGTTGCGGCAAATGCATAAGATTAGCATATGGGAAGTGGATATTCCATTCTGCATTAGTAAGTGCTCTATCAAGACGAGAACGACGAATGCCAGTACCATGCACATTAGAGGACCAAGTAAATGATCTTCCAGTATAGCCCATATCTTCCAAACCAGCTTCATGAATAAGATTAATAAAAAAGAGCATCCCTTGAAGAAGAACTGACTGAATAAGAAGAATTATTTGAGACCCTGCCAATGTTATTCGAAGTACGTCTATCTTCATTTTCAAAAACCAAGTTCAAGTCTCCCATAACTACCCACGGATGTTGAATAGAAGTACTTAAGTTCCTTATATAAGACCATTGTCTTTCTTTGTTGTTGGGGTATGAGGATCCATACATACATGTAAGTATCCATTCTGGCTTAGATGTATCATCCTGTACAATACAGTTAATAATCCAAGCATCCCAATTGACACGTTTAAAATTACAACCATCTTTCCATAATAATATGAGACCTCCAGCTAAACCTATTGAGGAGATCAATTTATGATTTGGATATTTATATGGCCTAATTAATTTTTGCATTTTTTCTTCACCTAACTTTGCTTCTGAGATGAAAACTATATCAGGGTCATATCTTTTAATGAGGTCCTTGAGATGATCTCTAGTTTTCTTACTAACAAATCCTTGGCAGTTCCAAGCAATGATCCTCATATTTGTGCTACAGAGACTAACATGAATACCAATATAACACAAAGGAAATCGAGTCTTGCAATGACTCGGGGAAATCAGATCAATAGAATTTAGCAAAACAAGAGTAAGTAGAGTTCAAGTTAAAAAGTTTTGTTACCTCAAATGCATGGTCCACCAAGTTCAGCACAGGATTTTTCTTTGCGCTTTCAACATTCTTCTCATTTTCTCCAGTTTCCACCACCACTATAGTTTCAATATTCAAGTTATTGTTACCATCATTCATAACCCCACCATGACTTGCCAGAATATGACCTTGTATAGATGGGTTGGAACCATTATCTTACAAAATTTGGTTTCTGTCTCTTTTGGCAGTTCTTTCATCTTCAGCATCCGTCATGTCAACGCCTTCAGGTTCAATATTCACTTCTCCACTAGTCATCTTGTTGCCCGCTTTTTCCTTGTTCTTGCGATGTTCTTCATATTCCTCAATGGTCATAGCTCTTTCCTTTAATAATTCAGCTACTTCTCCACAAATAGCATCATCATGGTCAATGATATAACACTCATTACAGAGACTATGAGGATGTTTCAACCAGTGGTATCTGATCCAAACAGGTTCACCATGATTTGAATTCCACCATTCTCCTCTTTTTAATGTCTCTGTTAAGTCGATTTCCACTCTAGCAGTAATCATGTTTCCTGATCTTGGTCTACAGTTTGGTGGGTCAGTAGATATTTTTTTACCCAGATCCGCAATAGCTTCATCAACTACAGCTACATGGTGATGTTCAAGTAACAGACCCTTAAATTGTACGCTCCATGCTTGCTTTCAGAATACATAGTCTTTGTACGCAACACCAGTTGCATAATCTTGTAGTGCAAGTAAACATCTTTGAACATTCCATGGTGATTTTTTCAAAACATCATTCTTATCCTTGTCAGAGTTAAACTTGAACACAAAAAGATATTTTCCCACAACCATGATTTCTCTCTTATTGTAATTCTTCCACAGAGTATTCAATTCTTCCTTTATATCACCTGTTTCTATTTTATCATTCTTTGTTATTAATTCCCAATGAGACTCTTTGGACCAAGAGTTTGTGCTTCATTCGATTCTTGCGTAACCAATAGCCCTTCTTTCAGCAATGATGGATGTGCTCTTCAACTTTGCAGTGATTGTTTTAACACCATTGTTATCAGTGGTACCATTGTTATCTTTCTCCATTGTTCTTTGGAAGAAGTTTTTTCTAGGGTTTAGGTGTTGCTTAGGTATGTATCGATTACCTAAACTATCAAGCTTTATAATAAAAGGTTTTCCAAAAGAAAAGATATACCAAATATTCTGTTTCCTAAAAAAGAGAGCAGAAAGATTTTGAGGGCTAGAATAAAATTTCTTGTTATGCTTCTGTTGCATGAGATCCGAAAAACTGTGGTGATTCCATTTTTTACGGGAAGAAAAAGGGGGAAGGTTTTGTTTTTGAAATTTTTGAATCTGGATCGGTGAGTTAATGTATGAACATGAAAATTGAATCATGGCATCAAAAATTTGAATCGGGGGAGAATAATGGTTTTCATATTGAAATGAACTCATAGCTGAAACACAATGAGTATGTAATATAGCATTGTAGGGTGGAACTGTGGTAGGCAATATAGCCGATGTTGACAATACTGTCGTGAGAATCAAAGAAATGCTGAGCACCAAGACCCAATATAGGGACAAATCCATTAGCAAACCAGGGGAACCTGCAAAGAAATTCACAAATCCATAATTAGAACAGATTACAGAAATGATGATTTAAGAAGAATCATGAAACAGAGAAGAACTAACAATAATGATTATGTTGAAAGAGTTTCAAACGATTTAGAAAAGGGAAAAGAATAAGATAGAGATTGAATAAAACAGTTTATAATTAAAAGAAAATACTAGAAGGATTTAAAATCAAATAGGAGAAAGCAACATTTAGAATAGAAAGATTAGAGAAAACAATGCATGAACGAGAAATTATGTAACAAGCTAACAAAAGAGAAGATTGGATTTAGAAAAAAATGTTAAGTCGACTCATTTTCGCTGATTAGCAGAGCTCTCGAATACAATTAGGTTTATTAGTTTACGATCTCATGCTGTTGTTTTTTCTTTTAAAGCAGGACTCATGTTAATATGTTGCACCGCAAAAGTACCAGCGCATTCCACCGGGATTGAAACACGGCACATTAAGAGATTGTATCTAACATGGCTAGTTTGGAGCCTAGGAACATTATTTGGGGCCTATGACCACAAGAGGTAAAAAGGGAAACCCCTTATCCAACTATTTTACATAATGACTAATTTATCCCTGATTAATTAGCGTTAATCGGGGTGATTAATTGTTGTTTAATGAAATTAAGCTAGAAATTAACTAATCTTGATTCGTCATCAAAACATGAAGAAAAAAAATGTTTTTTTTTTTATTTATTTTGAAAACACTCGACCAGAATCGGTGGATGTTCATGCTCACATAAAAAGATTCTAAGAATCGGTTTATGAGACTTAGAACATAAACCGATTATAAAATTCAAGAGTTTTTCTGTGATTTTTTTTCCACCAGAATTGGTATATGTTAATGTCCACATAAACCGGTTGCAAAACTGGGATTTTCCTCAATTTTTTTGCTCATAATTTCTTCGTCCGATGTCGGAATGACCTCATTCTTTTTGCGTTCAATTCTAATTTCAGGCTCTATAATAATTTTTTTTTTTTCAAGATTTGTGCAAAAAATCAAACATGGTTAATGACTTGGTTGATGTGTGCATTAGCATGAAGCGATTGTGGTTGATGTTCATCACATCAACCCAGAATCGGTTTATGTAGGTGTACCATATCTACCGATTTTGGATAACACCAATAACACTCGGTTTATGTGGACCCTTATATAATCCGATTATGGGCATAGCATTTAAGAAATTAAAGGTTGTACAATCGGGTTATTTGGGCATACATGTAATCCCATAGCATTTTATTGTTGTTGGCAGTGCAACCTATTTATAGGCAACAAGGCGTCAGTTGGAGACTTCTCTTCAGACCCAACAGACACATCTCAGGTCTATTCGTATATGCCAGTTCATATATGGCAGTTGGATTTTGAATCCACACAACCAAGAGACACCTTCCTGACACGACACAAGGCCCTTTGGCTTGAACCTTTCCTTAGAGCAACAACAATAACACACAGTACATGTAGACAAGTATATATTTTGTAATTCTAGTAAACAAGTAACAAGACATCATTTGGTTTTGGATTGGTGCACCCCCAAGCAAAATGGTACTCCCATTAGCATTGTTTGCTTCTCTATTTTTCTCTGTCAATTTCTCACAACACACTGTTGTTAAGTTTGGTACTAAACGAATTAGTTGTACTAATTTTGGCGTATGTTGTCGGATTTATTATTTGAATGAATGATTTCTCTCACGTCCAGAATGTGCGAATCTAATGATCATTCAGTGTCACACTTATGAAAAGGCGGGCTCATTCATTACGGCTTCTTTTCAAGAGCGCTATGAACTGCATGAGACTTTCTTAAAGTCTCGGATAAGGTCTCGTACATATATTTCGACCAAGTTAACTGAAAGCTTTACGTGTTGAATTCAAGGTTTTTCTTTTGTTTCACGCAGTGTTTGAAATGATTTTTTTTTTTGTATATAGGTTGTCATTCGCAGTTATGTTTCTTTTACTTAAGATGTTGGAGAAAATTGAAAAGAAAAACACTCAAGGTTGAAACGTAAAGTATTTTAAGTGAAACAAGTTGGCACTACCAGAATGTTCTTTGCATGTATCCGTTCCGTATTGCCTTAACAAAGATATTGCCTCTTTTAGAGTTTAGTTTCTCAGCATTCCACCCACATTACGTACTCAAGTCTTTCGGATTTTCTTTGGCTTAGAATTGCTAGCTATATTGTACCTCTCCACCAACTCTTAGTAAAACCAGAGAAGACTGAAGGTAAGAATTTCGGAGTCGGACCAATAGACAAATTTTGGGTTATTTATTTCATCTCCTTGCTCAGTAATAGCGGAACATTTTAGATCTGCACGTAATTTTTTTTGTAAGATGGCAATTTTTGGCAACATTTTTTTTTTTTTAGAGCAAAAGGGCAAATTGTATTAAAAACAGAGCTTCATCAAAGAGATGAAACTAAGATTACAAAAGCTTTGGGTTAGCTAATTGTTACTAACAATTGCCTCCCAATTTGAGATTAAGGTGCTCAGAGAGTAGCCCTCAAATAACTTTGAATTCAAAGACCAGTTATATAGAGTACATTTAATGGAAGTAATAAGCTGATCAAAATTCCTCCGATATCCCCTGTATAGTCGATTGTTGCGCTCATTCCATACATTCCACCAAATAGCAAAAGGAAAGATGCTCCATAGTTGTCGGATGAAATTTCTGCTCCTATTTCTTGACCACTCCCAAATATTTCTCTTAACTGTCTCTGAGAATACCCATTGTATCTTGAAACTGTCTAGACAGTAATGTCATAATTTTCTTATTTCGCTGCAGTGTAAAAACAAGCGATTTTGGGTTTCCTGCGTCGCTAAACAGAATAAGCATTGACTAGACTGTACACGTCGAGCTCTATGAAGCTTATCAAGAGTTGGTGCACCATCATGGCAAACAGTCCATATAAGAAAATTTTATGAGTGTACATTTTTGGCAACAATTCATATCATGGGTCAATAGTACATTTTTACTATTGTATGAGTGTCAATTTTTACTATTTTTAATTTATTTCAAACCTAATGGAAAATTCTTGTCCCCTTTTTCTTTTGGAACGAAGCTTGAAAAGTAATACTCCCTCCGTTCCGATTTACTTGACGTTGTAGAGTTTTTCACGGAGATTAAAAAATATCAGAGAGAGTAAAATCTTTCCAATAATACCCATATTAATTCCCGCTTAAAGAGTTAAATAGCCTAGTTTTGTGTTCCTAGATTCTAGGAAAGTTATCAATCCCATAACAATTTACTTGGGATGTACTACCAAATATTCCAAGATTGAGTATATATTCTCCATGGGGTATATTTTAAAATTAAAGTAATTTTTTGTGTTGATTACGATAAGTATTAATTCTCTGGTGTGATTCCAAAGCAAGGGTAAATTAGTGAAAATTGGGGAAAAATACTAAAACTATCATCTAATTTGGAACACAAAAGAAACCCTAAAAAAGCAAGTAAATTGGAACGGAGGGAGTAATATAATTCAATGTCTTTTGGATCAGATCAACCTAATCGTGTAGCTGTCCGGATGTTTAGTAGTCATTATTATAATTGGTTATGAGCTCATAATCAATTATTCTGGCCATAATTCATGAGCTCATAATCAATTATTCTGGCCATAATTCATGAGCTCATAATCAATTATTCTGGCCATAATTCATTAGATAAGTGTAAATTAAAAATTATAATCCATTAGATGAGTGTTAGTTGAAATTTATTATAACTGATGACTTTAATTATAATTGATAAAATTCATTATGATCATAAATAGAAAAAAAATTGTTTTTAAAATTGTTATAATCAGTTATTTTTCAAACAAAACTAATTTCAATTTTTTCTTTTTATTTTCTCTAATCTATTACTAGAGAGACAAAAGAAATAATAGTGGATTTAAAAATATCCTAGGTTCTCGTTTTTCCTCTCCCTTTTGACAATATTTTTTAAAAATATTTAATTATTTAAAAATGATGTTTGTCAAAATTTATTATAATATATGAAAATTATTTATCTACTTATGATTATCTATAAACCATTAATTCTATCAAACAAAGCCATCTATCTAAAATATCTCCAAAGAATTTGGTGCAGCAAGTATAGTTTGACATGTAGCAGACTAAAGTTGACTACGACTTCAGCAATAAAATTCCTTCCGGCTTCCGACATGTCAATGAAGATGTGCGGAATATTTTGCAATACCTTTGGCTATTTTTTTCTTTTTTGATCAGCAAAGAATCTGGTGCTAGCGAGTTTCGAACTCAGGTCATTGGTATCATTATCTAGTGACTTTAACACTCTATTATAGTGACACCAACTCCCTTGTGCTAATTTTATGGTCATTCATTTTGACACTTAGGAGTTGGACCTCTTTGGAAGAGTTGTTATTTAATTGCGTGGAATGCCTTAATAAATACGGGTGAAATCCTGCAAGTGCTACTTATTTTTTTTTAGTTAGTTCGTTGAGTTGGTTTTTCATTGGGATCTCTTGATAAGGTCGAATTTTTCTGTAATAGGGTTTATTGCAGATAGGCTGTCATGTTAAGTTTGTTTTGTTATTTTTTGGGTGTTTTTGAGATATTTGAGAGGACTAAAACCGGAAAAGCGTAACAATGAATGACAACTCAGGGTGACACTTTAAAGAAAGTTACGAAAACAAATGATTGGGAAGTGATCAACCTAGATGACACTACGGGGATTATAATGTAACCTTGGAACTAAAGCAAACCTATTGAATCCCAATTCAAAAGAATAATACTACTTTGAAATAATAAAATATGTTATTTCTTATGTAAGTTGGAAAGAAAGTTAAAAAGCGCACGATAAGTAAAACTTCAGAGTTATACAATGACCTTATTGGAAACGTATCTTTGATCTTTGGCGTTCCTGCCATCTCATTACTTCTCTCCTCCCACAAATTCACAACATGACACGTAGAAAGGTAAAGTCTTCTTGTTCGTTTGTTTGTCGCTTCCATCTATATTTCAGCAAACGAGAGGTCCATAGTTACACAAAATACTGAATCCGAGTCATAAACATTTGACGCAAATATATACCATGTCTGTTTCTCTTCCGAAGACGACATGCCATTGTTGTTCACTTGCTTGCTTCTATAGCAAATATGAAGCATATGTATAATAAGATTATGAAGCTGTTCTCGCTTGGGCTTTATGCTATACATACTTCTCTAAGAACTTCTCTAAACATTTGAGCTTCACAGAAGTTGGCCTGTCTACAGTGGATCTTCAAGCGGTAAACACGTAAATACATTTGTTGGAATGTCTGGCTAGAAAGAAACGCTCGTTGCTTCGATGGGAAAAAAAAAAGACCGATCGAAGGTGTTATAACTGATTGCAAAGTTAATTCTTTTCAATGGGCATTCAATTTTGAGAAAATTTTTGATGGGGCATGGGGATGAATGTGAATTCAACACTTGTCCCTCTTTTTCATACTATTTTTAGTTAATTAAATTCTTCAACTTCTACACCCGATTTGCCCTTCCATAATTTTTGTTAATGTTATTAACTGTCTGTGAATTTTCTCCTATAATAATGGTAGTTTTCTGCATATTAAACGGCTCCGGATTGTGTGTGACCTCCTTGAGTGTCCCTTTCTGTCCCTCCACTAAAAAGTAGCCATGTGTCAATGATAATTTACCCTAAATATAATTAGATACTGTAGTTGGAAATTTGAGACAATTAAGGAAGAAATTTTAAAACAATTAATAATTACCATATTACTAAGACATTTTTCTATGGGACCTGGTTCCAAACAATAAAGAGCTGTTCAATTCCATCCTGATTTCATTTTATTTTTTTTAAATCTTTGTGTAGTACATCGGTTAATACAATGCACTAGTTAAACCTTTAGAACATGTTCACATGAACCAGCCTAATTTTTTTTTTAATCCATTAATAAGCTTATTAATCCTGCCATTATCTATATTTATGGAATCATCTCCATTATCTCCAATTTTTTTTAGAAGTTATACAATTGTATTAACAAACTAACAACACTTAACTTCTCCAAGATATGAGTCTGGATGATGATAATCAAAGAAAATTGATAACCAGCAAACTCATAACATGACTTATCTGGTGGATCTGTTGATGGATTCACCATCTTGTATTCTCAAAAGAGGATAAACAACGATCAAACCAAAAAATTTCCCTTCCATTCCTAGCACCGTGAAAACCTGAGCTTTTTTCTTAATCCATTGTCACAAGTACGCCACTGCTTTTTAGTCTTAACGTGTCCTTTTTCAATCTTAACGAATTTTTTTCTTTGTAATACATGAGGACCAAATTGTTTTTTCTGGTTTGTAAATAGGTTCGGGTGGAGATATTAATCGAAATGGAAAGTCTTTAATGGTTTTAAATTTTTTTCCTTAATTTGCTCGATCTCCAACTGTTCACGATTCTTTTTATTTAAGATAAACTACCATTGACACATGGCTAGTTTTAAGTGGTGGGACAGGAAGGGACACTCAAGAAGGTCACAGACGATCCGAAGCCATATTAAACACGGATGGAATATCGCTAAAAAGGAAGAAAAAATAATAATGGTAGTTTTCTGCATCTTTTAAACACGGACGGAAAATGGCTAAAAAGGAAAAAAAAGTATACTGAATGCTTCAAAAAAAAAATATTTCTTCTAACAGTTTCAATCTAAGAACGTGTGCGCAGCACAAGTGGTGGAGATTGAGAATTGGTGCGTAAGTTCTGAACGACCTGGAACGGGAGCAAATACTATATGGCACTTGTCTGTACCATTTCTCTACTTTTTTCTGTCATTTTTGTATGAAAATGCAAAAAGAAACTGTATTTTATTGTAGGTTTTACCTATATACCACCCACGTTTTTCCTAATTATCACTCATGTTAAAAAAATAAAAAAAATTCAACCTAACTTGAAGTGGGTGATAAAAACACATCTTCCTCCCGAACTATAACAACCACCTAGAACAGGCGTTGCCGCCTTCACCACCTTCGATTAACTAAATTCAACATAACCATGTATAGCATCTTAATCTTTCAGATCAAGAAAAAAAAACATCTTAATCTTATTGAAATTAGGTTTTAGTTTTAATGGTAACTTTAATCTTAATCTTAATCTTAATCTTAATCTTAATCTTTATTTTATTTTATAAATTAGATTAGGGTTTAATCTTAGTTTATTTTGATCGAATAGGTTCTGTTTTGGATGGAGATAAATTAAGTTTTAATTTGGTTCCATTCCATTATAGGAACAAACCCTAGGGCTTTACCAATTTTGTGTAATATGATTTGAAAACTTTGGAAGTAAGATCCATGAATAATTGTATGTAGTATTATGAAGAGGGACTATGGTGATTGTGATTATTGTAAGTGGCAGTGATAATGGCTCAATGGGGGTTAGTGTCTTAGGGCGGTAGCAGAGAAGATGAATTTTCATTACCCACTCTAAACTAGGTCGATACTTATTGTATTTTTGGATTATGGGTGGTGCATAGGTAAAGTGTAGGTGGTATTTAGGTAAAACCATAGATTATAATTTCTAGTATTTTCAAGCAAATGACGTGCCTCAGAGCTGATCGCGCGTATTTGTTTGAATTAGAAATTAACCATTTTTTTAATTAACGATTTAGCCATTTAGGCACGTGGCAGTCCGAAGTTGCCTACGACTTGAGCAATTAATAAGTCCGTCCTGGGACATATGTCAGCGAAGATTTGTTGAAGTACAGCGTTATTGGTGCAGATCAAGGTTTGAAAAACTGGTGTTTTTCAAACCTTGGTGCAGATACATTTCCCGTTTCCATTGAAAGAAAATTCAAGTTTTGGTTTTCAGGTTCATAGTTGGAGAACGAGTCGCTAGCTATTACTCATGATTCATAACGGGCTCTTTCTAGCGTGTCGAGTGAGAAAACAAGTCATAAAACAAAATCCGGAGAAATGATAAGACTGAATGGATTTGTCTTACGGCAAAAGATTGTTACACCGGCGGGAAAAACCTGCCACCATTGTTCTTTTTTGATCCTATCTAAATATTTAAGCATAGAGTGTTTTTTTTTTTTTTTTTTTATAATCAGAATTTAAGCATAGAGTTGACAGAATTCCATGCTCATATCAACCCATTGCGATGTCTGGTACAAAATTAAGTTGTTGTACCGGTTTGGTGGTATGTTCTCGAATTTCTTAGTTGGACGATGTCTCACGTCGAAAATGTGCAAATCTAGCTAACAGTCATTCATTTGTGGACACACACTATACCATCTCACACTTACTAAATGGCGCGTGGGCTCATTAGTTTGGAATTAGGACTTCTTTTCAAGAGTTATATAAACTGCATGAGATCTTTTTAAGCTCCGGATAAAAAGGTTTTCTCTTTGTTTTACGTTGTGTTTGAAACGATTTTATTGGATATAGGCTGATTCCCACCGGATACATTTACCTTTGATGTTGGAGAAAATTGAAAAGAAAAACACAAAAGCTTGAAAAATAAAGTAATGCAAGCAGAAAAGGGTGATAGTATGAGAATCAACTTAACTTATTTCCATCCAGAAATGCCTTAATGATGGATATTACTGATTTTAGAGTTTTGTTTCTCGATGTTCCAAGTGGCAATATTAATTTCTTTTATATTTTCTTTTGCTATTGCTAGCTATATATTTTACCATTCGATCATTACTGCATTTTTTTTTTTTTTTTGGTTTGGGATTGCTAGCTATTTTACCACTCGATCATTACTGTATATTTTCTTTTGGTTTGGGATTGCTAGCTATTGTACCACTCTAACAGCTCGCAATATGATCCGAGAAAAAAAATCGTAGACAAAAAATTTGGTATGACATATATTTTTGTCAAATTTTTGGTTTGGGATTGCTAGCTATTGTACCACTCTAACAGCTCGCAATATGACCCGAGAAAAAAAATCGTAGACAAAAAATTTGGTACCAAGAGACCAATTTTGGGTTAGTTTTTAATCAATTTTGGGCTCATCTCTTGGACGGACACATTTTAGATTAGCATGTAACATTCCGGTAAAGCGACAATTTTGGCTAAGATTCGTATCATGAATCAAAAGTACATTTTTAGACTGTATTTTCTTCTAAATAACATTTTTTGATATGTCATATTTTTCATGCCGTATGGAACGGGACATACCTACGCGGCTACGCCCTAGCAGATGGTCATGCATGTATGGGCCACTTTGAGGTTTCATATATTAACATATGACTAAAGAAACAAACTCATTCATTTGTAATTTACCTATATGATATTTTTAAGTGCGTTCTAAAATGTGTTCCAAGGTGTTTTTTCTTTTCTTCATATTTTCTTGAGACATTAGTTTTTTGTTCCAGATTATCATACATTCGAGATTCGTTTGTTTTCATGCACATTCGATTACGTTTACATCTTTGGTTTGGGCTTTATTACTTCTCTAAATATAAGAAGGAAGGAGACCTCACTTTCCTTCTTGTATTCGACCTTCACGCAATATTTGAGAATTGTTTTGTAAAAGTGTGGTTACAATGTGTTCAATTTCAAAAAGAAATTTTTTTTTGCACTATTAGTTACTCATGCGTTTAAGGAGTTCTTACTTTCCTATATAAGAATCATGTTGATTTGTTCTGCTTATATTTTTCAAAGACTAAGAGCAAATGATATCATGTGGACAAATTCTAAGATGTTGGAGAAAACAGGTAGCAGTAAACATCACAATCACATATGGGGGAGATATTTTTAACGGCAGCATATCAGTAGTTCAATGTCATTGAGCATCATTGAAGCCAACACCAAGTTAGTGAGAATGCACATCTTCTCAGTAATTTATGATCATATATAGATCTTACTTTTAATATATGTCAAACTATATTCCAGAAATTTTGTGCAACCTTTTTATATTAGTGTTTTGAATTTGATGTCTCCCGATTATTAATCCAAATTTCGTATCTAATCACTCATATTTTAATACACTTAAATTTAATTTGTTTGAATAGAATCCACAGCCCATTTTTATAAATGAGTTGCTGCACCTAGTTATACTTATATGCACCTCAAATATCAAAAACAAAATTTCAGAACATATAGTATTTTTACTCCACGTAAGTATTTCTCTTAGGATCAAATCAATTTAAATTAGCTATTTTTCTCTACCAAAAACATCTCCAAGATTATTTAAGATCGACCTTTGCTAAACCTTCCCGTGATCCATAGGTTTTTCTAGGGCTGCACATGGGCGGGTATGGGCGGGTATAAGCTAAAACCAACCTCGCACCCACAGACTGCGGATTTTTTTTTTTTTCATAACCAACCCTGCACCCACAAACAATGCGATTTTTTTTACCCGCAGCTACGGGTTGGGCGGGTATGGATTTAAACCCGCTTTAGTAATCAAACCAAAATTGAATCCAAAACCCAATCCAATCATATAAATAACTAATCGATGAGCATATATGAATAGTGTTGAATCTGTTGATTTTCATACCTAGGAAGTTCACAGATGAAGATCAAGTGTTGAATCTGTTGATTTTTCGATTGTTGTCGATTTCTGGTGAAGATTCGAAGTTGTTGTTGTCAATTTCTGGTGAAGATTTCTGGTAATTGTCGTTCGTAGGTGAAGAAGAAGAATTGAGGAGGAAGAAGAGGAGAGGCCGAACAGAGAGAAGAGTGTAGAAAGTGAATGAGGGTTATCAGTTATCCTATCTACTAGTATTAGGGTTTCATAATGGACGACTAAGATTAGTTTTATCTAATGGTATATAATCTTGGTTTTTTGGGCGGGTATGGGCGGGTATTAGCTTAAACCAACCTCGCACCCACAGACAACGGGTTTTTTTCTTCATAACCAACCCCGCACCCACAACGGGCGGGTATGGACTAAAAACCCACGGGTTTAGCGGGTACGAACGGGTTTGGGTATGGTGGGCGGGTCTTGTGCAGCCCTAGGTTTTTCATATGACAAAGAGTTTGTTACCAATTTTTTATTTTTTTTTAAAAATGCAACATTAATAAGGTTTCTCCATAAACATCTGGCATGATAAAAACAGATCCATTTTAGTCCATAACCTATTCCAACGATAAAATCACTTTCCAATTACGGTCGGATTCTCATTTTCTCCATCAATCTGGAAACTCTGCGTCACGCCGCCACTCACTCTGACTTAAAATTCATTGCCTACAGTTTAATATGAATCTGCGTTGACTTTTGAGCAATTGGAATACACGGACTAATAAACTGGCCAGAAGGAGCGCGCTCCACGGAAAACAAGAAATAAAATAAAAAACTTGATCTATTATTTTGCTGACCTTGACATCGATGCGGCCAAAACACCAAATTGTTGGATTCGTTAAATTGCAATAGTGCAGTTTAGTTTAGGCAGTTGAATGATGCCCCTCTATTTTGCTCTGTCAATTTCTCATAGGTCCTTGATAGAATTCCATAGTATATCAACCCACTGTTGCTATATTTGGTACTAAACGGAGTTGTGGTACTAGTTTTGGCATATGTTCTCGGATTTATCACTTGAATGAATGATTTCTCACGTCCAGAATGTGCAGAGCTAATTATCATTTGTTTGTGGACACCACTAAATACTGTCTCACACTTATTAAAGGGCGGACTTCATTCTGGAATTAGGAGTTGGGACTTCTTCCCAAGAGATATCAACTGCATGAGACCCTCTTGTATATATGTTTCGATTAGCTGAATTGAACACTCTACATGTTACATAAAAGGTTTTTCCTTTGTTTTATACTGAAAACTCTTCTTTTTACTTAAAGAGGTTGGAGAAAATTGAAAAAACAAATATTGAAATATGGCTCACACGGTAGTTTTCTAAGTGGAAAAGGTTAGCAATGTGAGAATGAATTTTATCTACTTTCATTTGGTAATCTTGTAAGGAAAATATTAATGCTTTTAGAGTTCTCGTGATTAATGGTTCCTCCTGCATTACTCAATTCTAGTTCTGGATTCTTGGAAAAATGAATTAATATTTGCAAGTTAAATATAACTAATTAAACCATTGCAATCGACTACATAACCCCGCTCAACATACAATTGGTCAACGGAATTGAAGTAATAATGACAAATCCAGTTAATGTAATATTAGTGTCATGTGGAGTATATTTTGAATTTAAGGTTATGATAGAACCTGAAATAATAAAATTGTTCGATGTAATATATTTTATTTACTATGATGATCACTTAATGGTTTAGATCTTTTCTTCAACAATTGAATCTAAAACTTCTTTCAGCTGATCGATTTTTGATAAATAACTCAAATATCTGTTGGCAATTCACGTAAAGTTATAAGAGCATCTCCAATAACAGTTGCAAAAAATCCTACGTGAAAGCCTTATTAAGACATTTTATTTAAGAGAGTTTACATAAATAACAAATATAAAACCCCGATAAATATAATTAAGCTCACTTCAAAAATATAGACTATCTCCATCAATACATAACTTAACATTTAGAATATCTTATGTGATAAAATCTTAATTATTTATTTTATTTTTAAGTAATTAGTAAAAATAAGAAACAATGAAAGTATGACATGGAGGTCATTCTAGATATCTAGTTAAAAATTTGTTTGGAACCTTTGTATTTTATTTATCGTCTCTCACACTTTATGGGGTCCACTATTGGAAATGAATTTATTTTAAAAAGAAGTCTAAAATCATATTTGTCATGAAAATATACAATTTGCACCTTCTATTAGAGATGTTCTAAGACTTTACTAAAAGAAAATCAGTTGATAACTGAGAAATATGTATCATTCCATTTTTAAATGTCCAATGTACTTGATGTTCTTGATTAAACCTGGTGTCCCTGATAAAGTTGAATAAAGATCTACTGATATGTTCCATATGCTGATATACAATGTAATTAGTTGTTGTCGTTAGTTCAATTTTGTGCTCGTCCCCTTCCTTCCATGTATAGTTGTTCATTTTGAAGTACCGGTGACCATGTACTTTCAGAAAAAAAAAAAGTACTTTCAGAAAACAAAAAAAACAAATAGGGATATTTTGACTTTGGGTCACATAAAAGTGACCAGAGTTGCGTTTGGGTCACTGCAAAATTTTAATTAGAGTTTGGGTCACAAGACCATCGTTGACCGTCTTGACCGTTATCAAAATAATATTTTTCTAAATTAATTTGTATTTAGTTAACGGTGTTAGCTGACCATCTGAATATGACATGACTCGCACGTGTAACAAAATGATTTAACCCTAAAATCTATATCGAGTCATTTCTTCCCCCACTGTCAGTCTTCTGCTGCTGTAACTTAGAATTTCAACTTTAGGTAACCTTGTAAACTTGAACTACTTTTGATTTCAAATTTGTGAGAAATATGTGACTGAGAGATACTTCTACCAGGGATTGGTTTTGTTAAATCGGAGGAGAGGACTTCTTTCACTTCTTTATTTTTCCTCTCTCCACTGTTCACCTGAGTTGCCGCTTTAGCCAGAGACGAATGAAGATTGAAGAAGAGATTTCTGGTTGAATCAATATGGGTTCACTAGAAATAGTCGAGATGAGGGTTTCTAGTGAATTAAGAGAGGAAGTTGATGGCTAATTTGAGAGAGATCTTGAATTTCAGAAGCTAGGGTTTGTGAAGAAAATTGGGGATTTTCCTCGATTTGAAGTATGCAGTGAAGATAGAATTTCGATGTTTGATATGGTGGTTTTTACTGTTGATAACTCAGAAATCAGGGAAAGAACTAGAGTTTTGTCGGTTGGATCTTATTTTTATTTATTTTTATTTCAATTTGATTAATTTGGCGGATAATCATTTGAAGATTGTTGATTGATGATTGATCTTAGATTTTGATAATCCATTGGAGGTTAAATTGATGGTTATGAATAGACGGGAACAATTGGTTCAGATTTAGGGTTTTCTGATTGATCCGAGAAACAACACAGTGGCGGATAATGAACGGTGAATGGAGGATTTGGACAAGGTGCTGAAGCTGAGAATCTTTGTTGCTGTGAAGAAATGGAATTTGAAGATATAAAATCGATTGTAAATAGGTGGTGTTCTTCACTTGGTGATGATTTCAGCGGGTTTCGATTGGATTGGTTTTCAATTATCTACATTCTTCAATAATTATTCGATTCGTAACTCTGGTTTCATCCTTGTATCTATCGACATTGAAGATGAAGATCTGTTTGGTCTAGTTAGTAAAAGTAGGAATCTGTTAAGGTTATTTTAGTCATTTTAGAATATAACTGAATTCCTAACGGTCAAGACGGTCAACGATGGTCTTGTGACCCAAACTCTAATTAAAATTTTGTGGTGACCCAAACGCAACTCTGGTCACTTTTATGTGACCCAAAGTCAAAATATCCCAAACAAATACTCGTCAGGATAGAGAAAATGAAGAATCAATCACATTCACTTGGAACCGTTTCTCACATAACTTTGAAGTGTTATCCTAGCAGTGTCTGTTGCAATAAGTTTTAGTGGAAATTTCTAAGGAACCCAATCTTGGACTCACTCTCTCCTATAAACCTATCAATAAGATTATATATATGTCTAGCCCAAAATATACGATCTACGGTTAAGATTAATAGTTATGGATTGAATATAGATTTTTAAATTTCCGGCATGACTAAATTAACCTTTATCTATTACACCCAAAAAATCAGTAATTTAAGGTCAAATAATTATGGGCATATTTGTAGGCATTATTGGTGGCAGTTTGTTATATTTGCATTACTACTAATTAAGATTAAATAAAGATAATTGAAGCTTAAATAATGAACGTTACCAAATATCTACATATACTGGGTTGTTGTAGCTTCCAAGGAATGAGGAATGAAGGGAACTGATTATTGGGTCGTAACAGCACCACTAGGTATTATAGATGAAAATTAATGTTTTCACTAAACACTACCCAAATAATTGCTATTATCAATAGCTAAAAAGTAGAATTTTAATTAAAAATTATAATTTTCACAACCACACCTAATTAAACTAAAGTTTTCACTAAAAAGTAGAGTTTTCACAAAACCTAATTTGTGTGAAAACGAAAACTTTCACCAAACAGTACCTTGTGAAAACTGGAATTTTCATAAATATCCATGGGTGATAATTGGTTTTATTTGGTCGGTTGCAATAAAAAAAAAATTACGCCGAAAAACAAATAAACGTGATAAAAAGATAAAAATGAATTATTTAGGGAAGGTTTTTGGAGAGAGAAAACGTGATTTACCGGGAGAAAATTATGGTGGGAAGTCAAATGAATTATTAATGGAGTTATTTTAGGGATAATGTTACAACCCTTTTTTTTTCTAATAAATTTGATTTTTTTTAGTAAAAGGTTATTTATGTAAACACCTCCTACTAATAAATAAATATGGGTTATTCATATATGAAATTTTAATTGTGGGTTTTATATATAAAAAAAAGGAGAAATGGGCTACAAAAAAAAATCCCCATAAGTTTTATGTTCATTTTTCTTTTGTTTTTTGTGTATCAATTATTAATTGGAAGTCAGGAATTCCATTTTTCATAGTGTAAAATAATTCTCTTCCCGGGTGCATGTTTCATTTGCAGGGTCTCCGATGCATAATCTAACTGCAGAAACTTGGGCTATACTTTTGGCATATAGAAGACAAGGGCCAAAAGTTATTTTCGAGGCGGAGTCGGAGAACCTTCTGTATTTCACCACATCCCCATCCCATCCCACCCCACCCCACCCCATCCCAGGGATGATTGAGGAAATAAAGAATAGAATTTGACGGATTTCACATGTTGTTATCCGGCACAACTACGGAGGATCAAATCAAGAAGCATATGGTCTCGCCAATCCGTCAAAATAGGCCATTTTTTAATTTAGGGGTTAGAATAGTAAAAACTTCACGTGGTAGACTAAAGTTGGCTACAATCTGGGCAATAAAAATTGCTTCCGACATGTCACCGAGGTAAAACTCAATTTCTAGTTTTCAGTGTGGATGTTATTGTTCTTTTAGTCACCACCGTTTATTGATATCGCCAAAAATAAATTTGGGTACTCGTTTTCTCTCGTTAAAGGGGAGTGCTACACCCACCGCGTCTCCTCCTGTAAAAAAAATCCCGATACGGGATCGGATGATTTAGGGACGCGTTTTATGCATCGGGACTACTAGAGTAAAAGTGGGACCCACGTGTTGTGAGAGGCGGGATTTTCGTCGAGACCAAGAATCGGTCAGCCTAGCATTTCCGCTCGTTAAACTGCAATAGATGCAGTATTCTGCACTAAACAAAGTCGTTGTATCGGTTTTTGGGGTATGTTCTCGAATTTTTTACTTGAGTGAACGATGTCTCACGTCAAAAATGTGCAAGTCTAATTATCATTGTTTGTAGACACTACTATCTCATACTTATCAGAAGGCAAACATTTTGGAATCAGGACTTCTTCCCAAGAGTTATTAACATTTTGCATGCATGAGATCTCTTAAGCTCTGGATAAGGTCTTGTATATATAGTTGGATTAAGTAAACTGAAAACTTTACATGTAGCACTACTGCACTAGTATATATACAAGGTTTTTGCTTCGTTTGACGTTGTGTTTGTGACAATTTTATTGTATATAAGGCTGTCAATCCCAGTTACCTTTCTTTTACTTTAGATGTTGGAGAAAATTGAAAAGAAAAACACTCAAGCTTGAAAGACAAAGTACTTCAAAGGGAAAAGGTTGACACTATAAGAATGATTTTTATGTTCCATCATGTAATGTCTCAACAAATACATTACCGCTTTAGAGTTTTGTTTCTCGGTGTTCCAGGCACACTACTTGGTTTGGAATTGCCATCGTACCACTCTATCTCGTAGTAAGATCAGAGAAGATCATAAACAATTTACGTTGCGACTGAATTGGTCACTAAATACAGTAGAGGTGTATGCTCAACTACAGTAGAGGTGTATGCAACTATTCCTAGCCAATGCTT
This sequence comes from Papaver armeniacum, assembly GCA_023531295.1. NCBI lineage: Eukaryota > Viridiplantae > Streptophyta > Magnoliopsida > Ranunculales > Papaveraceae > Papaver > Papaver armeniacum. Next base: position 89,459 of record JAJJWW010018556.1, read on the forward strand.
TAAGTTGACCAAGTGAAATCCTTAAAACTTTTTGCAACTGTTTCCGTCCATGTAGTAACTCTTTTGTTTATATCTGCTATATAAGCTACCTTGTTTATCTATCATATAGACTCTACTTCAAACTTTACCGAGAGCTTTTGCAATTCAAAATGACAAATGCTATCCCACATGACTTTGCGGGATGGCTTCCGCAAAAGCGCTTCTTACTGGATTGGATGATCAAATCAAGGTTAGATTCACATCGAAAAAGAAAGCACCCATCACTTTGAAAGGACCCACCACTTCCTAAAGGGTTGGTCATTAGATCTGGGTTTTAGCATGATCTAATGGGAAAAAAGCCGCTTGAGCGGGATAATTTCCCGCAGGGTCGTGCGGGATAGCACTGCTCATTCAAAATTGGACGGTTGCAGCAACACCTGTCTTTATCATCCATGAGAGACTTTGAGGTGAGGATTGTATATAAGGTTTTCAGCAAGAAATCAGATGCTTGTAATGAAGAAATTATTAGCGAAGTTGTAGATATTGGGATCCAGAAATTTGACAGAACTGAATATTTTTGCCAAATTTTGGGCTGCGTGACAGATTTTGAACAAGAGACCAATTTGAGTAATTAACCAATCTCTTGGCTCAGAGTGATAGCAACGCATTTAAGATTAGTATGTAAATAGGGTATTAAACAAAAGTGTCCCTCTCATAATATGTTAATTACAGATGTGTCATTGTTTCAAACAGATTTAGAAAAGTGTCCCTTAGAGAGGGTTTTCCGTCCACACGGAGTTAAGTCGCCGTTAACTCGTTTTGGTCCCACCATAAATTATTAAATATTCAAGATAAATTACCTGTATATCCATTGAAATATCAAAATTCCATATTTGTCCTCGAGTTAAGATGACATCTAGAAACAAAATCATCTCGAGAATGATCTGACGATCCAATTTGATCACATGTGTTATCAATGCAACTTTGAGGATCGAGGAAATTGGACGGTAACATGAAGGGTCAGAAGGGATCATAAAACAGAAACTAAACCCTAAAAATCATTCATCTCCTCTTCATTTTTTTCTCTCGCGGCGTTCTTTCTCCACCTCCTTTCCTTTCTATTGAAACTCTTCTTCGATGAAGAACTGATTACGGTCGGATCGGTTGAAGTGTTTGAAAGGTTAGTGAAGATGGCGAAGGAAGTGATACGAGCAATGTAAGGTAAATTTCTTTTGTGTTTTATTTTTCGTTGCTGTTTTTTTAATTCTCGAATGCAATCATGCATAAATGATCAGTTGTTAGTGTTAGGGTTTTTGATTTTGATATGATATTAGTATGATGAAATGATTTAGTTGTTCTGATTTTGATTTTAAAAACCCTAATTTTTTCAAATTGAAGATTAAATCCTAATTTTGAGATTTCGGGATTTTTTAATTTAATATGATAGTTAAATTTCTAATGTTAGTCTGGTAATGATAGTAACTGGTGGTTGTTGTATGTTACTATGATCATTGATAAGACTTTGTGAGAGTTTAAAATGGTTTGGCGTGATGTTTCAAGCTACAAAACACGCACTAAAAGAACTTGCTGCCGGTGAATTGCACTGCTGAATGGTGAATGGTGAATATTGAGAAGAAACTAGAGTAGTTGTAGCTATTAGGACGGTTAGGTTTGCTTTAGATTTTAAATTTTAAGCAAGTCTCTGATTGTTTTGGGTTGTTTTTGAACACTAAGAACTAGTGGAGGACTTGTTTTTTCTGCTGTGTTGCAAGTGTTTGATGACTGAAATTAAGTGGTGTTTAAGAGAGATACTGAACTAGAATTGTTGTCTTGTAGTGGAGCTCGAATCTGCTGGTGAAGAAGCCAAAACAGGATCTCAATACAGCAAGGGAAACCACACCTCTCAGACACCTACAAAACTGCACACCAAATGTTTGATAAAAAACCTAATAGAAGAGAAATGGGGTAAAAGTTCTTATTGTCTTGTTTTTGTATATTTCAGTATGACATGTAAAATTTAGATGTGGTTTAGCTTATGATAAAACTTAATTTTTGAGTTAGCTATTAATGCGTAGGTGATATATAAATATATCTGCATTCACTTAATTGTAAATTTTGGTACAGTAGCATGCCTACATATAGTGTTATAAGCTAATTCATGCAAGTTTGATGGAACGTAAATACTAAAGAAAATGGTACCTGATCTTGAAGACATGTACATATTGTGTTGTACTGTGTAGGTTGTGAAGTATGGGGACTAAACACCTTAATGTTTATTTTAAGCTAGGTTGAATTTGTTAATCGGGATGTGATCTATTAATTAGTGTCATGGTTTTTTTAGTAGTATACATGTGTGTTGTATTAAGGAATTAATTGTATTAGTCTAAACTACTTGTACGGTGTTGTGGGGGGGAATTTATGTGGACTAAACTAAAACCCATGATCCCTTTGTGAATGTGTTGTTCATTTTGTGCACTTCAAATCCTTTCCTTTAGCTTACAAAACTAGTTTACTGATTGGAGCCAGGAGCACATATACTCTCGCTTTTACATAGTTTACTGGTTAGAGAGTGTAATCGAGAAAACAGACTTGCCACAGGGGTGTCAATTTCATAGAGAAATTTGTATGAAAGAATAGGTTGCAATTGTAGTAACTAGAGAGATTTTTGATAAATTGGTGGCTAGTTAATATAAGAGATTGATGCTTGGTTTAACTATATGTACTCTCATTTGCAGCCACCCAGAAGTGCAAGAAGTCTGAGGTGAGGTTGGATCCAAAGCAGAGAGGCCAAAAACTATGGTGGATGGAGCAACCCAAGATGTAGTGGCAGGAAAGTGGAACGACTGGGTCAGTTACTACATGGCAGTCCACATTTGGTCAACTCTTTTTCGCCACGAGGCAGATGTCCACATGTGATACGACACGCATCTTTGTCCACGTGTAAAAGTGTTGGTTTAGTTAACTAGGTTGAGTTAAATGGTAAGGGTAGGTTTGTCACATATTCGATGTAATTAGATGTGACTCGGCACTGTTTTTTGCTATTGTAAAAATGGGACGGAAAAGCTAACCAGGAGGACATATTTCTAAATCTGTTTAAAAGAGTGACATATTAGTAATTATAATTATAAAGAGGGACATATAGTCAAAAAAACCCATGTAAATATTTGGTACAGAGGCAATTTTTGGTTACAATTTGGATCAAAAGTACATTTATCTTGAGACAGATTGGGTCAAAGATTAAGGCTGGAACTAAAACATATCATGTACATTACTAATTTACTACTACAATTTGGAAAGTAAATCAGATCTCATTTAAATTTTGCCAATATTAGTGTAGCTATTTATAATTTCCATTTCATATTAGCACAGAGTATGATATTTTGAGGAGGTTTTGTATTAAAAAAAAATATCATACTATGTGCTAATATTTTGAGGAGGTTTTGTATACAAAAAACCTTGAAGAAACCTTCTTCAGGACCTCTCCTTTCTCTCCTTTCTCTCTACTTTCTCAAAAACCTTGAAGAAAACTTATCATCTTCCTCCTCCTTTGCTCAGATTTAGTCCTTTAGGGGCTAGATCTGAGCAAAGATTTCTTGTTTTTTAGTTTTATTTTACGTTTTGAATAATTTTCTTCGCTATTAGGGCGATTATTTTCTTCGCTATTAGGGCGATTTTATCTACACTTTTATAGTGTTTCTTTCTATAGATTTGTTCGTGATTCGGTTTTTTGGATACAAGTACATCGGGCGATTTGACGGAGGCAAGATCAAGTTCTTCTTCAACAAAATAATAGATCTAGAGTTTCTAGGCTTCTCGCTAAACATGAGTTTTTGGGCAAATCACTCCTCTGTAATAGGAGTATCTCTTTTCCAAGAAGAAAATCAATTAAAATGGTCGAACCGTGATTTCGAGTACCATTCCTTCTCCAATCTCTTCATACAAGATTTGGGTGATACCGCTGTGGATCGCTCTTTCTCTTCGCGATTTATTTACGTTTTACATCTTTTATTGAATTTGTTTCATGTTTATGATGTACTCGTTTCTTAATGGAATGAAATACTAATGGTTGATTGTCAAACAAAAAAAAAAAAAAAAAAAAAAAGAAAGAGGAGGTTTTGTATTAACAAAAACTAAAGAAATAAACTCATTCATTTATAATTTACCTCCATGCCATTTTATTTTTTTTTGATCAGACAGCTGGGGTTAAGGGGATCCCACCCTATTTTTTTCTCTCTCTTGGTGTAAACATTAGTTACTCATGCATCTAAGTTTCTATGGAGTTCATTTGTCATATATAAGAATGATGTTGGTTTGCTTTTATTTTCAAAAGACTAAGAGCAAAAGATTTCATTTGTTTCATAAAGAAAGAAACATAATTGAAATTTCACATTTTAGGGAGAAAGAGAGACAGAAACTCTAAGATGTGGGAGAAAACTAAAATTAAGATAGTGAGAACGAGGAACTCAGTAATTCATGTATTCAAAATGGTTTCTCTTAAATATTTAATGTTTAAATTTATTTATTTGTTGTTATGTCGTTATTGAAATATTATGAAGTTGTACTAATACGTATAAACTGGTTCTTTATTAAAAAAGAAAAGGAATGCCCCTGGGTTAGGGTTATATAAGTATGGTTTATCATTTTTGAGCAATGAATTACCGGAGGACCTCACCTATTTTCATTAAACAATACTTAATTACACTACTTACCATTACCCTTTTCCCTTAATCTCCAATTTAGTCCCTCTTAGCAACTAGTACGACCGTTGTCACGGTGGGAGGGCCGACCGAAGAAGAATATGAAGATGGAGTTTGTCCACGACTACTATCGTCCCCTTTCATAAAAGGTAATACTTTCACCTCGTTTCAGAAAAAGTGACATTTTCGCTCCGTTTTAGAAAAAGTGATACTTTCTCCCCGTTTCGGAAAAACTGATACTTTCACCCCGTTTCGGAAAAAGTGATATTTTCTCCCCATTTCGGAAAAATCGATACTTTCATATTTTTGGAAAGGGAAAAAGTAATACTTTCTCCCCGTTTCGGAAAAAGTGATTCTTTCGCCCCATTTCGGAAAAAGTGATACTTTCTCCTCGTTTTGAAAAAGTGATACTTTCGCCCCATTTCATAAAAAGTGATACTTTTCCAAATGAAGGAAAAAATATCATTTTTCCAAACGAAAAAAAGTACCACTTTTAAGAATCAAAAACATAAATTATAAAATATCACTTTTCCTAAAACGAGCGAAAGTATCACTTTTCACGAAACGGGATGTGATAGTATTCCTGAAACGGGATGTGAAAGTATTATTTTTTCTAGAACGGAAAATTAGTCGATCCATAAACCAAAATATGGTTGCATGATGTGTTATGCACCCTTTGTGGTGGTTTGCATAATGGCTATGCATTCAATTTTCGAGAATTGTGCCTAAATGGTAGTATCATTTTTTTTTGAAACGGATGGAGTACATCGTTTTATTAGTTGCAATGGAAAATTAGTTGATGCATAAACCAATATTTTGCTACATAAAGTATTATGTATCCTTTGATATTGTTGTTTGTACTTGTTGCGTAGAGTTTTTTATAACTTTTGTAACGAGATAAAATTTGTAAACTTCCAAGACACGGATTTTTAGATATGTTATATTAAAGTTTGTTTTCCAATTATACCTCTGAAAAGATAGGATACACAAGGAGCTATAGTAATTGGACTAAAAGGGAGGGATATTTTTGGTTTTTCGGCCCTAACCATTTCAAATCTTTTTGTGGTAATTGATCACTTAGATTTTACAAAAAAGTGGCCACATAAAGGACCTCCCTCGCTTCGCTCGGTCGGCCCAATCACTTAATTTCAACTAAGTCTAAAGTTGTACAACAACATTGAATCCAGATCCAAGGGAAAAGTCGCACAAAATGGGTTTTGCCGTTTTGGCGATGTGTAAATCTCAGTCCATGTGGCTGTTTTTGAATAACCAGTATATTGATGCGGCCAAAGACGAATTGGGAGCCAGTTAAACTCGTAGGACAGTTTGGGCAGTTGAATAAATGCTCTCTATTTTTCTTCTGTCAATTTCTCCTCGGTCCATTCGGGATGTTCAAGCAAGATGGACAGTCGAATGAATGAATGCTCCTCTTATTTCGTACAATGGCTCACGTCCTGTATGTATGTGCAGATTTAATGGATCATTCATTTGTGGACACATTATTGTCATACTTATTTTGCAAGATGGACTCATTCATTTTTAGGGATCAGGATTCCTTTTCGAGAGCTATACACTGCTAGAGACATCTAGGTTGTTGTATATATACTTTGATTAAGTACCGTAAACTGAAAATTTCACCTGCCATATTTGACAGGATTTTCCTTCATTTTATATCCAGTTTGACCTGGAAATTTCACCTGCCTTACCAAGTTTCGTTTTTTCCATTCCAAAATGTTAACACCGTGACAATAGATGTTGGAGAAATTTGAAAGAAATATGCTGAAGTTTGACAAACAAAGTAACTAGATTATCGCGAGTGGTGGGAAGGCCGACCAAGAAAACGTTAACTGTAGAGCAAATTTTAAAAGTAATTAGTTTTTTTGGTGGTATTGTTCGCGTTAATCGTGTCCTGTCAATGCAATGAAGCTCCTTACTAAATCACAATCGACAAATCTGCTCCAAGTCGTATACACGTAGGCGTAGGTTTTTTTTTTTTCTTTTTTTTAATCATCCAAGGTCTTTTATACAAACACGTGGAAATGAAACTTCGTCTTATTCAAACAAGTAGAACGCAGCTGCTGCTTCCCTTTCTTTCTCATTTACTCACCCAAACTCAAACCAGATCCCTCTAGAGGCACTTGTCTGCACTAATGAATTCGAAGGCGCAAATTTCTTGATGGTTTGGATTTGAATCTCCTTTATGTTATTGATTTTCGAGACTCACGAGCCAGGATTTACTACTCATGTAAGTTTGATGTATTTATTTTTCTTACATTTGTCCATTTGGGGTTTAGCACTTTTGATTTAATATGGCTCTAATTTAAGATCCATCAAATGAGGTTGGGAGTTGATGGTTTACCGGCAAGTAAGATTCTTCATTTTTTTCAAATTTTTTTTTTTTCAAATGAATTTATCATATTTATGCATCTCAAAACTGGATAAGGTGGTATACGGGCCGGGTTTGGTTTTAACCGACCCGCTAATCTGTCTTCTCTACGGGATTGCTGAAGAACTCTGTTATGATTTTGGTTGATGATCAACTCTGATCTTACTTAATTTCTTCTTATTTATCGTGTTCAGTTGTAAGAGTCAATTAATGCGTGATTTCGGAACGCGGGTTTTGAAATTTAGTGAAGTATGATTGTCTTAATTATCATAATATGATCGAGTTACCAAAAATTGGAAATTTGGAAAAGTGAATTTAATTTCGTGATTGATCGATTTACTGGATATTTTGAAGAAGTATTAACTGTTAATTTGCTTGTTTGATTGTTTTAGAAGGAAATATCTGACCAATTTGTTCAATTATCTCAAATTGTACGTCAATTTCATGAATTATTATCTCAAAAAAATCAATTTTAATTTTCTTGCACAAATTATCTCAAAGTGTTAACTTTGTAATGCAGAGTCTTTAACACTTCCATAGTTTAGTTGTTAGGTTCCATCGGATTGGTATTTTCCTAATCGAGTGATGTAAAATAGAAAAACATTTGTAAGTAAAAAAGAATATAGATTAAATAGTGCGCTCAACTCGATTGTTAGTACAAGACAAAACATATGAGACCACTCCCCCAATCAAAATGGTCCAGGTTAAACCGTTGTAAATAAGAAAATTCAAGAAATACCAAAAGAACTAGAGTAGAAACTAGCTGATTTTTGTTAATTTATGATAGTACTGGCCCGTAACGGCACGGGCCACGATGTTGGTTCATTTTTAAAATATCGTATAATTTGTGTCCCGAATACTTATCAACTCCTTATGATTTAATTTATGTTTGTCATAAAAATAGTTGAGATTTTCCTCTCTTTTTTTATTTGTTTTTTCCTTTAATATTTTATTCAAGTTTGAGCAGCATATCTGGACTGTTAAGTTGAGAAACCTGGGAAATATCATTCTAAATGATAGATTAACTACTGAAATATGCAAGGATATAGGGAAAAAGGTCAATCCGTATGGCGGAAGAAGGCAGCCGAGAGGCAGTGTCACAAGCACAAAATTGTCTATATCAAGTCAAGCTCGAACCACTTAGACGAGGAGGTTGGTATATCACTCCAAATGGCCAAAAGCAATGGGTCATTTACCATTTCGAAATGCAACCCTATGAGATTTGCAAAAAATGTTGGGTTGTGGATCATGTAGACACAACCGTAAAAGACTTGCTCAAGAAATGTAGGTGGAAGCCATGATGAGGTTTGAATATGCAGTTTGGAGTCAGACGGAAGAAGGAACAAAATTTCTGGCTGCCTATATAACTAGTGAGGATGCAAATATAATGGATGTTGGGGTGGAACCAGCCAGGGGTGTAAATATGGCTTCTTCATCGACTATTAATTTACCTCTTTCTCATAATGAAGAAATTGTAGATCTAGAGATTGAAGACGCAGAGATGAGGAAAAACAAGCGAACTAGAGAAGTTAGTTCTCAGATTAATCCAATAAGCAATACTGCCTTACCCCATAATCCCAATCCTTTAATCACACACAACAACCCTATTTTTCAAAGTGCTAGTAACGGAGCTGAAAGAATCCTCGATTACAATGAAAATAGGATGGAATACCAATTTAATTCAATGGATGATAATCGCTCTATGGCATCTGATAGCGCAGAGTCTGACCATAATGGAGAAGCCTCACGGAATCACTATGGAATCCGTGCAATTGATAACCAGGTTTTTTCTAAACTCTAATTTGTTTTTTTATTGTTCTCCTAAACTTAGGTTTTATTTAGTAAATACACAAATTCTTTATTTCAATTCCCTAATTGTTAAGCTTAATTTTAGGAATTTAAATTTAAATTTTCAGTTCTGTTTTTTATTCTTGTGTTGCTTCCCCATCCTTGATTTGTGTAGCTTCATCATCGCTTCTTATCATCATCCTATCAATATAAGTTATTTACCTCAAACTAAGATTGGTATTAGTACGGTCAGTCTACTCATTAGAATAGAATATCACTACTCGTATTCGACCAAGACTATTTACATAAACCTTGCCTTAAAGTATCTGTGGTGTGTTATTGTCTTTTGGGTGTTTACCTGTGCTTGTTGTGCTTTACTTATCATCTCTGTGTGTCATTCACAAATCATTCCTAAGTGGTTTACTGAGCTCTGTTTAGCTCATTCTCATAGGCCTAATATGAGAATTCTGTCATGGAATTGTCAGGGTTTCGGAAATCCCTCCACTAGAACTGCTTTGTGGAATGTTATTAGAGCTCAAAATCCAGACATTGTTTTTTTATGTGAAACCAAAAATGATTCTACAAAAATGGGTAAATTTATGAGAAGATTCAACTACCCTAACAATTGGGTTTTTCCATCTGTTGGTCTCTCAGGGGGTATTGCCTAAATGTGGAAGAGTGGTTTTAATTTTGAAATAGTTCAAAACACTGATAAAATGGTTAATGTGATTATCTCTTTTGATCCTTCCAAACCTGAGTTCATTTGCACTTTTCTTTATGGTTCTACATACTATGAAGAAAAGATGCAACAATGGAACTATATTAAAGAAATAGGAAACAGAGCAGACCGCCCATGGGTAATCATTGGTGACTTAAACATCACTATGGAACCTCATGAAAGATCTAGCTTGTCTAGTCCTACAACTACTTACATACCTGAAATTAAAACTATTATTGATGGTGCTGATTTATCTGATCTGGGTTTTATTGGTTGTCAATATACTTGGACTAATAGACAATCTCCTCCTAATCTTATTAAAGCTAGACTTGACAGGGCTTTGGTAAATGGTTATTGGCTGCATCATTATGGAAATTCAAAAGTTGTTCATATTGATTCAATAGGATCTGACCATCTGCCAATCCTCTTGGTTACAAACCCTAATTCTAACCAAGAGAAAAGACCCTACAAATATTATAAGTGTTGGTTTAGAGACCCAACTTCTCATGAGGTGATTAAAAACTCCTATGACTTAGAAGTTAGGGGCTCATCTGCTTATCAATTCACTAATAAACTCAGAAATGTCAAGTTTGGCCTGAAAAAATACAACTTAGAACACTTTGGTAATATTGATCATAAGGTTCGAGAGTTAGAGTTGGAACTTCACACTTTTAACTGTCAACCACTAAATGCTCAAAATTCTGAGAACATTAAAAATGTTGAAATTTCTCTTGAACATTGGCAAAAGATTCAAGAGGATTTCTATGCCCAAAAATCTAGGCAGGATTATATTAAGAATCATGATAAAAATACCAGCTATTATCATTCCTATGCTAATAGAAGGAAACACTTTAATCATATTTCTGCTCTTAAACTTAGTAATGGGCAGTGGTCTAGTGACAGGAACAACCTCGAAGACCTGCTAATTTCTCATTTCAGTGGTATTGGAACTACTACTAATCCCCTGCCTAATTTTGATGT
>JAJJWW010018557.1:0-27238 GCA_023531295.1 Papaver armeniacum
TTGTTGGAATTTTTGAATAAATATGAATAGGTGTGTCAACTCACTTGAGTCTTTTCAACATTAGTGTCTTATCCCAAGGGATGTGACTCTCCATTAAGGGTTGTGACTCTTCATGAAAGGACTTCTCCAAGAGTCACCTCTAGCCTATATAAACCCCACTTATTCTCCATTGCAAGTGTTTTTTTTTTTAGAGTCATAAAACTAGTACTAGAAATTTAAGAGTTTGCATGTGTCTTCAAGAGTTAAAGAAGAGTTTGTGCTACATCCATTCGCGTTATTTGTTCAAGTGTTATCCAGTCTTTGCGAAAAACATCGAGGTATTGTTGAATGTTGGAGACATGCCGCTAAATCTGTAACAAAGATTATATACTGTGGCATCAAATGTCTTAAGCAAAGAGATTACTCGCCTCAATACACCCAAGTAAGTCTGTTTAAGTTTGTGATTGATCATCTCTTTTCTATCATTATTTTCTTGTTTTGTTGTTGGTATTACACGATGTAATACATAAATGAAAACCGTGTTACAAAGAGTTGTAACGAATCGGTGGATAATACACGAGTTGTATTATTGGAGAATCGGGTAACTAAGATCATTACCCAACAATCTTAAGACATTTGAGTTGTATCTTTGTTACTGACTTAGTGGTTTAGAGGTCACCACATTCTTTCCGTTCAACTCTGAAATAACCCTGTTTAAGGACAGTGGATTTGGCGTTTCAAAACTTAAAGTATGGAGTCTGGAAAACCATAACGCATGAGACACTAGACTAACCGTGTCTTGTCGGTTCTGGAAGAAAAAGCATGGTTATCGATTTCCAAGTCCGCATGATTTGTTAATGATTCAACCAAACTGAAACTGTTTAGAATAATTGGTACTAGACTCCAAGAGAAATAATTAATGGACGGAAAGGTTGCCTACTAAACAAGATCGACTGTATGATTTATACGAAATCATGCATAATGGGTTATCTTGACTGTACCTAGAGGTTTGGCATCCTCTTTGTTCGTGCATTAATTGTTGGTATGTTAGATACTATACTGAATAGAAAAATTCAGAGAATTAGAATACAAATTTCAGTGGTTTCTATTCAGTTATTTTCATGTTTAGAGGCATGAATGGTATCTCTTTATAAAGACGTCTGGTGTATGAAAGGGTGCATGACGGTTATAGTTGCACATGGTTTTGATTGGCAGTTTCAGTAATTTTTGAAATTGGGAAACATGCATTGGTGGATAACACTTCGAAGGTTTAAGAAGGTATACTCTGAACCAAAGTCTTACACATTCCCACTGAGAAAATCTTTGTTTCCCTGTAAGACAAATCCGAATGGGTGTCTGTGGTTGACCATCTTATACACCCAACAGTGAGATCAGGGGTGAAGATGCAAAGTCTAAAGTGTTAATCGGTTGGAATACCGATTGCAGAAAAGGTCATGATCCCAAACATTTTGCTTAAGCGCGGGTTCATGGTGTTTACATCTGTGTCTGTTTATTTTAAACAATGAACATAATCAGATTCTGCCATTGGATGTTCCCTGTAAATCCAGTTAGTAACCGTCTGGGAATTGGGATGTAAACGAAACGATGATTGGAGATTCTTATTTGAATCATTTTAAACTACATATTTTCAGTGCAAGCTGTCGAGGGTTCCTATTAAGGAGTCTTGGATGGATATATCAGCATAGGACACACAAACGGTGCATTCTTGTTGTTTGATTCGCAAACAACATGAAGTTTGAAGATAGTGGTTTGAATTAAATAGGCTATCCCAACGTGATGGTTACACCGATTTGAGGATTCAAATTAAAACTCCGAAAGGGTGATTCAACAGGAAACTGGAAAGAAACCGGTTACGGCTTCTCTGTTTCATCCGGTTACAATGAAACGAGATGTGTACTGTTTCTTTCATCAAATCGTTATAGTTGTGTTTATCTGTCATCGAAAGAATCTGGATTCTTATGATCAGCCCTTTCTCAATTAAGGGAGGAAAGCTGCTGCCCTTAATGAGAGGTATAGCTTTGAACAGATATATTAATTCTGATATTAGTAGTGGTTCAATGTGGGGGCACGAAGGTTCCATCAACTTTTCATTCAATCAATGAGTTTTGAATTTATAAAAAAATAGATTCATAAAACCCTGATTGAAACAACGGACCAAGAATGAACATTAGTGAAAATGTTCAAGTTTGTAGGTCTGTTGGAAATTTTTGGGTGCATCTCCCAACTGGAGAGGAATTTGGGTAAATCCTTTTAATCGTGTATTCAGGACATTCTGATAATACTCTACACCAAAATTCAGAATTTTTGGAATGGTGGAAGTAATTTTAGAAATTTCAGAAAGTTGAGTCTCGTTTCTGCGGAAATTCTGAAGAGCAGGAAATCAGTTCTAGCCCAGAATGTTTTTCCAATATTTTTTGTTGCTCTTTTGATTTTGTGGTAAAAAGTGAAAGCTGTAGATCAGGATTTTGTCTTGATTACATTTTTTGGAAATTCTCTATTGGAGTCAAGATGCGAAGGATACAGCAATTCCAAATTGGTCCGCACTGTCAAAATGCGCGTCTCTTCAGCAAAGGGAGTCTGGTTGTTGCTAAGTTGAAATATAAATCATTAAGGAGAAATAATAATGATTTTCTAAATCCTAGTGGATATCTAGGAATTGTGGGGGTCATGCTCGGTCTCACTAAGCAAATATAGTGTACACTAACTATGCAATAGATTATCCATCGTTGAAGTTAAAGTTTAAATGGGAAGTTCGTCATGTTCGGCATGTGGTCACTACAAAGAATTAAGTGATTAATTACTTAATTTGTGCTTGATTAGAGGTTGATTTGTGATCAGTTGATTAATTAACTAATCAAGACTGATTGGTTTAGTGACTTAAGTCCATAATTTGAATTGGGCTATAGTGCCTCGTTTAAACTTTCAGATTGATTTGAATTGGTGCAATTAGAAACTTGCGATGGATGATATTGTACTGTTTTCAAAACTTGTACTGACGCAAAGTTTTGGCACCCGTTAAAAAATATCCTATCTTATTATGTTGAGATACGGTGAAAACTCAAGGGGTTTTTAACTCTGCTGAGAATAGCATTGTACTGCTCAGAGACGAAAATGATGAGTTTCTTCATGCTGGTGAATTCGTCAAACAGTGGGGGCGCTAAAAAGATGTAGCAAGTACAAGAGATAAATCTGCTAGACCGGACATGCGTGGGTGTATGTACTAAATGAGTTGCATAAATTTAAATTTATGATTATAATTTACTTAACTCAAACACAAATCCTGGTTAGAATTCTAAGAGATGTGAGGGAAATTATTGGGGATAATAATTAGTACTCTATATATACGACATATCGAGGAAAGTGATATGTACATGGATTCTTAGATATAGATGATCTGAAATCATCAAGTTGGAAACTATGTGCTCGTTGAAGAAAGATTGCGCTAGCAAGGAAATCGTTTAAACAAAGGTTGATAGTAAGATCAACAATGGACTCCGGAGCTCTCTAAAGTTGGAGAAAAAGTAAGAGCGACTTTGAAATTTCCTTGAATATATACTTGTGGAGAAAGTATACGCATGTACAAAATAAATGTATTGTTCTGATCAAACAATATAACTATTTAGAAATAACACATAGTTTGAGATTATGGTATGCCTCGACAAATAAATAAATCGACGGTATAGCACCATAATGCAATTGCTCTCAAATGCGCGCATCAAGAAGAAATAGTGTATGTGAATTGTATCTAGCCGGCAAATGATACGAATTCTAGAGAGCGTATAATTGCGTCACCGAGGGAAATGGGATTAGCCTATATAGAGTATTTATAGCGGACACCCAACCTAGCGATTGGAGATCCCATGGTTATCTAGGTTCAAAAGGGACAACCAAGTTATAAATTTATACTCACCCAAAAACACTTGTGAGAGTTTACTCTCTTTCCCATTTCTATGATGAAACAAAGTGTTGTCGTCAAGCGAGAGGTTGAGATTTTCTCTTAATGATTCCTATGGCTTAGTTTAACTAAGAAAAGTATGGCAGGATACTTTCAAATAGGAGATCACCTATATGAGTGTGAAGTGGTGCCGCTTCTATGATAACTATAAGGCTAAGTTAATCTAGAGCACTCATGAAAAACCAACATCGAAATGAACACAACCGAGAACATTTAGGATATGTAAGGAAATAAACTGTGTGATATCTATTGCATCGGTTTACATCATAAAGTTGGGCGGTTCAAGACATCGCGTTCACCGAACAACTAGTAAACCCGTAGGTATTCACTACGGAAGATTCAAAGCCAAAAGCTATCTCTCCCGATGCAAAGTTGATGTTCCGCGCACAAACTCTTTCTAGTGTCTGCGCATTAAACTTGCATGAATTTCTATTCAATGTGGGGGATTGTTGGAATTTTTGAATAGAAATATGAATAGGTGTGTCAACTCACTTGAGTCTTTTCAACATTAGTGTCTTATCCCAAGGGATGTGACTCTCCATTAAGGGTTGTGACTCTTCATGAAAGGACTTCTCCAAGAGTCACCTCTAGCCTATATAAACCCCACTTATTCTCCATTGCAAGTGTTTTTTTTTTTAGAGTCATAAAACTAGTACTAGAAATTTAAGAGTTTGCATGTGTCTTCAAGAGTTAAAGAAGAGTTTGTGCTACATCCATTCGTTCATTTGTTCGGTGTTATCGAAGTGCTGCGAAAAACATCGAGGTATTGTTGAATGTTGGAGACATGTGCCGCTAAATCAGAATGTGACATTATATACGTGGCATCAAATGTCTTAAGCAAAGAGATTACTCGCCTCAATACACCCAAGTAAGTCTCATTTTAAGTTTGTGATTGATCATCTCTTTTCTATCATTATTTTCTTGTTTTGTTGTTGGTATTACACGATGTAATACATAAGTGAAAACCGTGTTACAAAGAGTTGTAACGAATCGGTGGATAATACACGAGTTGTATTATTGGAGAATCGGTAACGAAGATCATTACCCAACAGCACTAACAACAGAAACAGCAGCTACACCATCCAAGAAAGAGGCATGTTTATAAAATTGAGTTTTTTCTTTTAAAGGGGGTCCTTCACTTTTAGGACGGAGGAATTGCAAGAATTGCAGATTCTCAAGGATGCTAGGACTAGATGAGCTATGGAGCGGTGGGCTTCCAAATTGGTTGAAAACTTTCATAAGAGAGAAACTAAGCGTAGTATCTATTTGAAGTAATGAATTTCTTTCTTTCCTAATTAATCTAGAAAAAGAAAAAAAAAATAGGACGCAAGTACTCAAGTAATAACTTAAAAAGAAGGAAAATGAAAAGAAGTACTAAAAAAGAAAAAAAGAAAGTAAGAAAGAACATCAAAGCTAATTATCGACAACATTTTCCTATTTGAATGCATGTTGAAATAAACTATTTACATATTTTTACAAAAATCTTGCAAAAACACAACAGAATTACCAGGAAGGAAATGTGATGGTGGGTATATATGTTAGACTTTAGACCAAGATTCTCCTACTTCTCTTGCAATCGTGATTGAGGGTATATGCTGGACTTTATACCAATCTTTTCCTACTTCTCTTGCAACCCTGTCCTGGATGATGAACGTTCTAATAATTTCTAATTTTTTTAGTGTAGTGATGAACATCAATCCTTCGGGAAGCATACTCAGATACGATAACCCACATAAATGCAAATGCTGTAGACGGGGCATCCCACCTTTTTCAAGTATCCACGTCTTTGCACCTTCAACGCCAGACATGTATAAATATTGGAGTTGAGGAAATCCTTTTGAAGAGCACATTATTTCCGACCCTTTATATGTGTTCTCATCCAGCGATAAAACTGTTAGGCTTGGAAGATATTGAAGAGCTGCCATTGGGTCTTCAAACAAAAAGGTATTACGCAATGTTAACTTGCTGAGGTTTGGTGGGTATTTCTGGAGGTCAAAATAGTTTAGTTTACCCGTTAAATCAAGTTGGTGGAGATTATGGCAACAAGAGAGTGAATCAAATATTTTGATGTTGATTTTTTTGAAACTATCGATTCTCAAAACTCTAATGGGGTTGTGATGCTGGTCAGACGATGATGAGCTCCTGTTGATGTTAACTATTTCCTGTATAAGAACATCGGTTTGCATTCTTGAAGTATTTTCCACACTCAAACTTCGGAGTTTTGACAGCCTCTGCAAACAACCTTCTCTTACCCATTCCCCAGCTTGTATATGGTTGAGAGTCTGGAGGTTTGTCAAGTTCTCAATTTGAAATTTTTTTGCTGACTTTACTTGATCCAAGCTCTAGGTGTCTTAATTGTGCTAAATTTGCTATCGTCCCCGGTAAGAGTAACCCTTGGAAACGACCAAGCTTTATGGTTTGTAAATTTCGTAAATTACCTATGGATGACGAAATTGGAGTGTCTGGAGGACCCTTTCCGAATGCGAAATACCTCAAGTGGATTAGTTTGCTAACTTCTTTTGTTATATCTTTCCGGAAATTCGTTAAGTTTTCAAGATCTAAAACTCGAAGCAGTTTCATGTGTTGGTACTTTATAAATGGCTCTCGATGATGATACTTTGGAACACTGAAGAGAAAAGTACGAAGTGAGCAAGCTGAATTATTGAAGTAAAACTCATCATAAACTGAATCGAAATCAATCTCGTCATCCCATATGTCATGGTAATCAAGATAGATAGCGTATCTCCGCAGTCTTCTACATTTATCAGTAGTGCTTAAAGAACTTGATGTTACGCCACCAATGTGATGATCAAAAATATCAAGGAAGTTCATCTCCTTCGCTTTTGACAAACAAAGATCTCGCATCAGATCATGCATCCGACAGGTCTTTCCCTCCCATGGATTAGTATCTTTGTCGGCTTGAATCATACATCTTTGAATTAACTCTGCATAATATTCGCGTTTCCCTACGTCCTCCAGTGTTACTAGTGCATCTTCTTTTGTATGTCGTATAAAACCCTCGGCAATCCACAGTCGAACCAATTTCTTTCTCGGAATTGCATAATCTTCCGGGAAAAGACCTAGATAGAGAAAGCATGGCTTCAAGTGAACAGGAAGATCATTGTAGCTTAATTCAAGTATACCCATGACACCTCCATTTTTGCCTTTGTTAATATTTGAGGTGATGTCCCTACTGACATATTCCCATTCCTTGATTTCTGCCTTCTTGGTTGCTAGTATCCCTCCAAGAACGCAAATTGCCAAGGGCAGACCACCACATTTATGCACCATATTCCTTCCTAACTTCTCCAAACTCGGGGGATAACAATTAGCATCTCCCATAGTTTTGGGAAACGCTTTGTTGCAAAGTAATGCCCAACTGTCTTCATCATTTAAAAGTTGAGGTTCGAGTTGAAGGTTCCATGGATCTGCTTGTGAAGCAACCTCTTTGTTTCGAGTGGTTAGCAATACTTTACTTCCTCTCTTGCCATTGGGAAAGGCATGGCTTAGCGTATTCCAGTCTTCCAAACTCCACAAATCATCCACGACTACAAGGAATCGCTTATCTTGGAGATAGTTGTATAGTTTTTCGACAAGATCTCCCTCGTTTAGTTCTTTAAACCTGCTGAACTCATCGTCATTTGGATGCATTGACTTTTTAATAATCTCTAACAAAGCATCTCTCGTGTTTAGCTGTTGAGATATAGAACTCCAAGCGCAACACTCAAAGTGACTCATAATAGTATCATGTTTGTATATTTTCTTCGCTAGAGTGGTTTTCCCCAAACCTCCGACACCAACTATAGATACTATGCAACGCCGTTCGTCATCTTTCAGCAGTTCAGTCAGCAACGTCTTTGTATGCTCTTCCAAACCAATGATAACATCATCCTCAACATGCGGATAGTAATTTCTCAACTGTTGTTGCATCATTTTGTTCGTTTTAGAACTTGAAGCTTCGTTGTCATGTAAGTCGTTTATTCCGTAAGTGACTCTACTATCAGAGATAACTTTGAGTCTAGACTGGATAGCTTGGATTTCATTTCCAACCCTATGGAGATATTTCAAATTCTTCACCATCAAAGCCTTTCTAATAATAAAATTTTGGACTCCTCCTGATCTTCGACCCGCATCAATCTTTAGCATAAAGGTATCGACAACATCCTCCGCATCATAGGCAACATCTCTAATATCCGCCACCCAGTTACGAACACGTTCATCTCCTTGCTGTTGCTTTGCGTCTGCGTCTTTTAAGAAGCACCGCATTCTTCTTAGTTCATCACGCAATTCTTCCACTTGAGTGCGCACACCGAGTAAGAAAATTGTTTCCCCAATAAGTGCATCACCTAATTTCTCCACAGCAAATGAAACAAGAGCGTCTACCATTTTCTTAAGTCTGCTAAAAGAACTTAATTATGAACTCAATTAAGAAGTTAAACACAGAGAAGTACTTTGGATCAAGTGTTGTAATCAGTTCTATGTGAGGAACAAATTTATAGACTACTTACAAAGTCGTAATTATCTTTCTACTAAGAATTAATTTCAATGACGCAATATGATACTCCCTCCGTTCTTTTTTAATAGGTTGGTTTTGTTTTTTGAGAAAATTAAGGAAATTAAGAGAGCCAATCATTGAAAGTGGTCCTCATGATACTTGTCAATAAAAGAAGTGGTGAAATGGTCGTAATTACACTTGTCGGAAAAGTAAGTAAGTGAAATGGTCCCATAACACTTGTCATCAAAAGAAGTTAAGAGAAAAATGGTCCCAGAAAATAAAGTAACATTTGACTTTCCCAATTATGAAACCGGCCTATTTTTTTGTAACATTTATTTATAGAAACCAGCCTATTATTTAAGAACGGAGGGAGTATTATTAAACAAATCATATATCATTAATTAACACATCATTACCTAATTAGATTAGCTGTAAACCAGCATTAATTTATTGGACTCTCAGTCGTCGATCCGATCGTAGTTGTTGAGTCCATCAAGAAAGAGTAGCCATGATGCATTCATACTTGGGAGAAAGAGTAGTCCATCGGAGTTGTTGGCAGTTGGGTCCATGAAAAATAGAAAAACTCACAAGTGAGCAAAAATACGTCGCTTTTATCAAAATAAAACAAAACTAAAAGAATCGTCAGTCTCGTCACTCTACCTAACAACAAATTGATGTTCTTGGAATTTCTGCCACAAGAATATCAGCTTAAAATAAATAGAGAAAATTGGTCATTTATCCAAAAAAAATTTAAAACACGGTTCAAATGGACCAGGTAAAAAAATACGGGTGAAATAGCCAAAAAAAAAATAGCAAGGTTGAAACTGGATTCATCTTGGCTTATACTTAAAAATAGCAAGGATAAACCTGGATGCATCCTGCCAAAATAAAAATAAGAAAAAAATATTTGAAAATGGAGCGGGATGGCGGTTACATCCTGCTATTTTTAAATTTTTGTCCATTTAAACAAAGATCTTTTTAATTTTTGGCTATTTAAACACTATCAAAACCTAAGTGTCTTTTTCACCCAGGAATTGTTGATTTTGGTCTTCTTGACCAATTTTGTGAAATTAAATATTGATGCCTAGTTGCCTACTAATATCAGGTAGAAATAATTTTCAAGGATGACCGCTTTTACCTTGGAGTGCGTGAACATTTGAAAGCCGGCAGATGTATGTGTGGTAATAGCAAGGTTCACCGCTTCTTAGTTTTATCTATCACTATTATAGCAAGCCCTTTACTTTGTACAAATGTGTCTAAAATGAAAATATATATTGAGGGCATATTGATAATTTAGCAATATTATTTACTATCTCACATTTAAACATATCGAATTATACATAAAGATCTTTAGAAGCAATATTTACAAGCTCAATTTTATACTTCAATTCTAAATAGATACAACATCTATAGGTTCAAGAATGTTTTTTTTTTTTTTTTTTACTTAATTCATCAATTACAGCAACAGAGACCCAATTTCAAAAATTAAATGAAGAAGACGATCATCACTGACCCATTATCGATCCACTTGTTCAACATACAATCACATTCATAGAGTTTTAGTTGGGATCAAAGATTATATGGATATAAAAAAAAAAAAAAAAAAAAACTATTAAAGCTAATTGATAGTAGAAAAATTATAGGAGTCGACTTCAAATTTTTTATCAACAAAATCAAATGGATGAACAAAATAGAAAATCTCTTAAATATGAGAAAGAGTAAAGAAAAATCTTGGTCTAAAACAGATGGAATCTCGAGTATTAACTCACTACAGTATTACTTATAAATTAAATCCATGCCCAATTTTTCCCACCATCACAATCAAAGAGATGAAAAACAGGGTACGAGAAAGAGAGGTGGCGGTCGCGATTGTGGAGACTGGAGAGGTGGTCGAAAAAGAGACAAAAATTAGGTTAGTGGTCGTGAACTGGATAAGAGCTTATTAGGTTAGTGGTTAATGATACAAATACCCTTTGTACACTTCATTATTACAAAAAACTACAATAGAAAAAAAAAAAAATATAAAACCTCGCATTTTTAGGGGCGACCCCAAACGAATTAGGGGCGACACTAAAAGATAAAAAAGGTAACCCAAACGTAAATCTAAGCTACCCCTTATCTTCGATTTTTCAAAATGGCCAATATGCCCTTATATAATCGGTAGCCAACACCATAATCGGTAGGTTAAATTGAAACTATACCTACCGATTATTGTGTAGATAGTTCGGCTAATAATCCCTTTTATAATCGGTAGCTTATCCAACTTGTAAGACTACCGATTATTAGGAGCCCCATATTCAACCTTGGCCAAATTCCATAGGTTTTGAGGGGTGCAGAGCCAACCATAACCACTTGGCGTGAGCTGTGGATGTAGCCATAATCGGAAGCCTAATATGTTACATACACTACCGATTATAAGTTGCCCCAAAATGAGTTTTTCCTAAAATCCTTCACTAATGAATTTTGAAATCTACCATAATCGGTATGATAAATAATTATATAACCCACCGACTATAACGAGCCCCAGATCCAACCTTTGCCATATTTCATAGGTTTTGAGTGCTACGACCAGCCATAGCCACTTAGTTCGTGTTTTGGATGCAGCGTTAATCGGGAGTTAAATATATTACCAAACCATCCGATTATGAGTTGCCCCAAATTTTGTTTTTGCAGAAATGTCATTTTTTTTCGAATTTGGGAACTAGAATAATCGGTAGTTAATAAGGCTTCCGATTATACAGTTGCCCCAAATTTTGTTTTTGCAGAAATGTCATTTTTTTCGAATTTGGGAACTAGAATAACCGGTAGTTAATAAGGCTTCCGATTATACAATTGCCCCAAATTTTGTTTTTGCAGAAATGTCATTTTTTCCGAATTTGGGAACTAGAATAATCGGTACCAATTTTGGGAATTTAGGAGCTACTATAATCGGTAGTCTCGTGAGGTTGTTTTTCCTACCGATTGTTATAGAAGCCAGATGCGCGTTAGGCACAAAATCGATATTAATCGGTAGTATAATATCGTTACTAAGCTTCCGATTGCTTTATAATAATCGGTCACAAAATAGCTTCCGATTATGTAAGGGCATTAACGTATTCTCCCGTGTTTTGGACATCCCTTAACGGTGTATATGGGTTGGGAATAAAAAAGTCGCCTCTAATTCTTTTGGGGTCGCCCCTAAAAGTGCCAGGATATAAAAGGGTAGTATGATAATTTACTTTTGCACTTATGAAATGCAGATGCGCGACCCCAAGTCCCCAGCGTAAAACTATTGCACGCACAAAGAGCGTGCCTGCGATCTTGTCTAAAAAAAAAAAAAAACTACCCTTCTTAGTCATACTAATAAATTCCACTGTAGAACCTCCAAACGTGAGATGAGCGTACGATGATAATAAGAAGCATGCATGAAACTTTGATGATGGGCTATACTGTTCTGGGGAGGAAGGTGACTAGAATTCCAGGAAAAACAATACATAAGTGGCGGCCTATTATTACTAATTACTGAGACTGGTTTGCGAGGACACTGTGTCGACGGTGCATATAACTGAGGCCAATATGACTTCCTTTTGGCAATCAGGAAAACTGCCTCTATATAACTGAGACCAATATGACGTTTTTTCATAATCCAAAATATCATCTTTTTAACTCGATTTTTTTGGTGAATAATGAACTCAGTTTTGTTTGTTAAGGGTTTGTAATTCGTGAAATTCGACTACATTTTGAATAAGTTGTAATATTTGTTGCTAATGAATAAGTCGGATTGCATTATTATTACATTAGAAGAAACATGGGTGTTTGTACCCTATTAAAATAGTGTAGATGTGTACCGCACAAGCTATTTGGTATCAGTAAAATGTGGGTTTATTGAGGAAACCCACCTGGCTTATTGTTGCAGCCCAATTGGTTTATTGTGGAAACCCGTGGGTTTATTGAGGAAACCCACATGGCTTATTGAGGAAGCCCAACCGGACTTATTAAGGAAGTCCGGTGGTTTATTGAGGAAACCAACTCTGGCTTATTGAGGAAGCCCAACTGGACTTATTAAGGAAGTCCGGTGGTTTATTGAGGAAACCAAAAATGGCTTATTTAAGAAGTCTGACTGGGTTTGTTAAGGAAACCCAGTGGTTTATTAAGGACACCAAAAATGGCTTATTAAAGAAGCCCGACTGGCTTATTAAGGAAACACATTGGCTTATTAAGGAAACCAAAAATGGCTTATTATGGAGGCCCAATGGTTTATTATGGAAACCATTAAAGATAAATACAAATCTCAAGAGATAAATATGGTTATATTGATATAATTATGAATCAAGAGAAGACAACTTAGAATCTCTCAAGATATATCCAGATCTATAAAGATAAACATAGATCTTCTTGGATAAATGCAAATATTGACAAGATAGACATGGATCTTTCAAGATATGCACAAATATGATGAAGATAAACATGAATCTTCAAGGATATATACAAATATTGGGGACATAAGTACAAAATCTAAGTGGTTATTTAAGATAACTACAAATCACATAAGATAAAGGTAAATATTGGTGGTTATTTGAGATAACTACAAATCATAGCAATAAGATTTGTTTTCTGCCTATAAATAGAGGTTGAAATCCAACTCAAAAGGCACACAAACACAATTCCTTTTCTCCTCTGAAAAAACTTGTCTAGAACTCTTTCTGACTTAAGCATCGGAGTGTCTTTGGAGGTACCCCTCATTTTTCATCTACAATTCTGGAGAAATAAAGCAACGTCGGAGATTCGATCAACATACACATATCTCGAGGATTGTTGGGGTAACTAATTTTATACCAACATCTTTTGGCGCCGACTAAGGGGACTACGAGCAACGATCGTGTTCTCCGAGTGAAAGAAGTTATTCCCAAACGGTTTTGGAAACTAGGGTTTCAAAACCATTATGATCAAAAAGTTGCAGAAAGTTCTGAACGTTTTTTCATAAACGTTTGGATCAAAGGTACAGAAGATCAGAAAAGGTTGCAGAAAGTTCTAAACGTTGTGATCCGTAAGTGCGAAAGTTTCAAAGCGTTGTGATCCAGAACATTTTACAGAGACGTTGTGATCCAGAACGTTGCGATCCTGAGTTGCAGAAAGTTTCGGGAACGTTGACATCCAGAACGTTATGATCCAGGTAGACAGTTCCAGAAACGTTGCGGAAGAAAAGTTTGTTTAAAGGAAGGTTAACAAAGAAAGATAAACAAATCGAATGGACGTTGATGTACCTACCGGAAATCCATCAAGTCAATATGTCAAAAATCGGATTCTACGGAGCGCTTTCCAAGATGAGTGGAGACATCACGTTCATCAATAATGGCGATACTAAAAATCTAGTTTATTGTTCACACACAATTTTGGTTCTGCTTAGAATCAAGGAAACTTTTTGCTTGTATTTATTAAGGAAATACTTGCAATTTTTGCTTAAAGGAATTTTTTTTTTTATTTTGCTATGGAACAGTACCTGCGTTGTGTGACGCAAGAGAATGATGCAAAGGAATAAATCCATGGCTGCTACGTAGGTGGGGATTGGATATTGGAGGTCTGTTTTCCACTGCACATGAGGCGGCAAATACTTGTTAATTGGGGCGGATTACATTAACAAATTCGAAGAAAATAACGACGACAATACACATCCTCAAATTTATTTGGGAGACATAATATGTGTGTACATGTCAGCTATGATCATCTCTAATAAAGAAAAGAAATTTGATTCAGAAACAATCTTTGTGACAACTGGATGCACACATCAACACTGGAATGCTCGAAGAGTGCTTAGCTCCATTCAACACCTCA
The DNA here is from genome assembly GCA_023531295.1 of Papaver armeniacum. Classification (NCBI taxonomy): domain Eukaryota; kingdom Viridiplantae; phylum Streptophyta; class Magnoliopsida; order Ranunculales; family Papaveraceae; genus Papaver; species Papaver armeniacum. The sequence goes on from JAJJWW010018557.1 coordinate 14,262, forward strand.
CAAGTGCCACCTATCCAGTCATATAGACGTTCGTGGATTGGCAACATGAAAGTATATCAAACCACGGGCTACGAAAGGTCCAGAACGACCGTCTTTATTGGTCATCTCACTTAGTAGGCATACATACCAACTGCTCATTGTTAAAGGGGAAATTGGATGTCGTAACGGTAGAAGATTGATCAACGTTATAGAGATATCTACAGTATCAAGGTGATCAGCAGTAAAGGAATCATTCGAATGAGCTAACTGTGGCAGAGTTGATTTGAATTAAAAGGATAGCTCGAGGAAGGGGTGACGTCATACGTGGCTGAGTTGATTTGATTATATTGAAGTGAACGAAAGCTTTCTTCATGGTAAGAGGATTTCCCATTATATCTGATGCATTAGTAATGGAAGGATTGGCCACCCACACGCATCCTTAGATCACCATAAAGGACCAACATTTTTTGACGCACCATAAAAAGAACGTGTCAAGCATAGTGCTAACAAGGAATACATTTACGAAAGCATAAAAGTGGAGATCAGAATCCTAAAGAAGCCTAAAGAGAAGACAAATTCTATCCCACACGACTTTGCGGGATGGCTTCCCGCAAAAGCGGCTTTTTTACCGTTGGATGATCAAATCAACGGTTAGATCCACATTCAGGAAAGGACCCATCACTTTCAGGATATGACCCACCACTTTCGGGAAAGGACCCACCACTGTACCTAAAGGGTTCAAGGCCGTTAGATCTGGGTTTTAGCATGATCTAACGGTAAAGAAGTCGCTTGAGCGGGATAGCTTCCCGCAAGGTCGTGCGGGATAGCACTGCTCGAGAAGACAAATAAGTAAGTATACGTCTTCCCCTTTACTCTTTTTTTTTTGTTGACGCATAAATGTACAAATCAATTTACTAACCTACAGTTTTTCGTCTTTATGAACAACTTGCTAAATTCTGGTAACCAAGGTATAAGTATCTTGATTCCATTAACCTCCTTTTTTGAAGTTAACGATGCTCTGAACTTCTTGGGAGGATAATACGATCATGCTCGTACCCGCCTTGGTCGTGCGGGAGCTCATGGGTACATAGGACACACTGATGATTCTTCCAGACGAACCATTCGACCCTGAATAGTCGATACCTTAGAAATTCTTTTGTCGTTCTCTTTAGAGCAGTGCTATCCTACACGACCTTGCGGGAAGCTATCCCGCTCAAGCGGCTTCTTTACCGTTAGATCATGCTAAAACCCAGATCTAACAGCCTTGAATCCTTTAGGAGAAGTGGTGGGTCATATCCTGAAAGTGATGAGTCCTTTCCTGAATGTCTAACCGTTGATTTGATCCTCCAATGGTAAAGAAGCCGCTTTTGCGGGAAGCCATCCAGCAAAGCCGTGTGTGATAGCATTTGTCATTTTTCACACTTAGCAAACAAACAAAAGATATAGTCTTCCCCTACTGGCCCGGTTTTAACCTTACCTTTTAAGGCCAGTCGTGGGCCTATATATTTTGAGTTCTTTAGCGGGCTTAGCCTAAGTTGGAGTATTTGGAATCGAATCCGCAGATTCTGACTGGCACATCCGTTTTTTTTTTTTGCGGATGGGTATCACGTGAGGCACGTCCCTATACTAATAGATTGGATGTAGGTGTAAAGTTCAAAAAAAAAAAAAAAAAAAAAAAAAATTGGACATCCAAATCCCGGCGAGATTGGGGTATACTCAAACTAATTGGGTATACCCAATAAGACAAAATAGGTTGATTTTACTTCAATACCCTTGAACTAATTAACTTAAAATTAAACCCTAAAATTAAAAATTAAAAAACTCATAATCTTCCCTAATCTCTCTTCTCTAATCTCTGCTCTTTCCCTTCATCTTCTTCCATTTCTTACATCAAACGAAAATCTTGAACTTTGATTTTCCAAAAAATCGTTGACTCTACCTAGTGAAAAGAAGACTATAAATGATGTTTAAACTCAAACCCATCATTGTGTTGTGTGATTTGATTGTTATATTAGGTTAGAAATCGAAAATTATGATTTCTTTTGTGTTTTTTGGCCAGCGAAGGTCGTAACATGCATATCTTGCGTGACTTTTCATAATGACCATGGCTACGATCAGAAATTTTTCCAACGGTAGGAAGGGTATTTTGAATACCTTGTCATAGGCCAAACAACAAAGGAAGGGTATTTCTAAAATACCTTGTCGTGCCAAAAAACAATAGGAAGGGTATTTTTAAATACCTTGCACGGACAATGTTTTTTCAACAATCGGCAGGGTATTTTTGAAGACCTTGCCTAGGCTAATAAATTTTTTCTGGTCGTCTCTGTGTGTCAAAAAAATAAACTTCGCAGAGATCGATGATGAAGATCATGCCGCCAAACTTTGGTTTCAAAGATGATCTTCATTCGTCGACTTTCTCGATTTTTATACTTTAGGCGAAAGTGTTGATTTTTGATCTAATTTTGAGTATGATTTCATACAAATTTCTTTGCAATCCCCTTTTTAGAAGTGTTTGGGTCGTGTGCTTTCATTTAAGTTGCAAAAGACTTTCTCAAAACAAATTTTTTCATAAAAAATCTTCCCAAATAAGTTCAATCAAAAACAAAATTTCAATTCATAAGTTTTAATCCACTCAATTAATCAATCTAAACTCAATTAATTAAGCTAATCAGATTTTTTTTAGTGTTAATTAAACAAGGGTATATTAGCCATTTAGAAAAATATATTGCTAAGGGGTGGCTTCTTTTACTTCAAAATGACCCTATTTTGTCTTATTGGGTATACCCCAATTAGTTTGGGTATACCCCAATCTCGCCAGGATCCAAATCTGCTAAATTAATAGTTATTTTTTTAGGTATGTTTATTTTGTTCACTAATATTGAATCATTGATATTACTTATTTAGTTGAAATAAGCGTATAAATTTTCTGATATTATTATATCAAGATAAAATTAGAATGCTACTATTAGACAAAATTATGAGTTACTTCAATGGTATATGATCGGGGATAAGTTTTTTACCGGTATATAGGCGAATAAAGGAATCATTAGTAAAGGTAAGTAATATGTATTTGAGTTAATATTAGAAATCATGATAATGGGATCTTAAGTCATTTTTGGGAACTTTGTCTTATACATTTTAAAATATTAATGATAGAAGAAATCTATTGGTCACCTGCATCCAACCCAACGGATGCGGATGTCCGAAAATATTACATAAATAGCCCAACCTGCTTCTACTAGCAAAATTTGGGATTCCAAACCCAATGCAGACCCCTAGCAGTTGTTATGGCTCAGCAACATCAAGCAATCGCATAAAAGACGGACAGGCACTTCAGGCCCTAACAAATGCCGGATCAGCACTAACAGCAGCAGCTAATGTCATGAGGATAATTTAGCAATATGAATGTGGAAGGCTTCCATTTAGCAATGACTAACAAAAATTAAAAAAAAGTTAAAAGCTACCAGTTAAAATGGAAGGCTTCCATTAGCCTGTTCCGCTTTTTTTTTTTTTTTTTTTAGTCATTGCAAGCCTTCAACCTTCATATTTTCAGTCGAAAGTTAAAATTTAAGGCGTTGGAAAACGATTACTAAAAAATAATTTTTAAGGTTTTAATAAAATTATAATTTATTGTTTATTTTGTGAATGAAAAAACTTGTTAGTCCCACATTGTGGAGTTTCCACGTTTTAGTTGTTTTTAAGAGACTATATAAACATTTTAGTCCCACGTCAGGGAGTTTTTCTTCTTAAGTTGTATTTGTCAATTATATAAACAAATTCACTACTTTTGTAAAATCTATGAGAAAGGGGTTGCTCCATATTTTAGAGAGACCCTAAGGGAAAATATTTTATAGCCGTTTCTTAAGCGTTCGCGATTTTCCTTAACGGTTTTTTTCGGAGTTGCCAAGCTCAAGTTGAGCATCTACTACATATGCTAGTAGTTGGTGTAGTAATGTGTTTTATCCTGGAGATATCCATCCTGTGAAAGCTATAGCGCTTCACTCTTGAGTGTAGCCGCGCGCTAATGTCTTAAGGGCAACGTGTTGAACACGTGACTCACTCTGTTTTTCCAAAGTTTTGTCTTGTTGTTGTTGCGGAGATCTGCGGAGCTCGTCCGTTTCGTCTAATCGATCACTTCCAATATAAAGGAGCTAAGTATCAATAACTTTTGTTTATTTGATTTTTCCTTGTTTTTGATTATTGCACCCAACAATCTTAAGACATTAGAAGTCTATAATAATCATGGATGTTAATTGTGGAGTGAAAAAATAAAAACGAATTTTTTTCGGATGTAAAGTTTCGAATTTATCTCTCAACCTAGAAGGAATTTCGATAAACCCTTTTGACACAACGTAGTAGACATCCTGATAGTTACCCACGTAAAATTTTAGAATTTTTGGAGTTGTAAAAGATTTTTTTTGATATTTTACAAAACAGAGAAACTTTCCTGAAAAATTCTGACGAGCAGAATTTTGTTGTTAACTAAAGTAGTTTTTATGGGGTAACTATGAGTTTTTTTGAAACGGTGATTCAAATGAAGTTTGTAAATCTAGATGTTATCTTCGAAACTCATATTTTACTTTCCGATTTGGAATTGTGGTTTGTGAATAAAGGTGTCATCTCCAAGGGACATGGCTAATAGGCGCATGTGGTTGGAAACAAATCTTCCAAAGCTGGCAAAGGTGAGAATATCGAACGCAACTCTAAGCATGGTCGGCCTCCCGAAAATATTGGCATAGCTTGCCAAAACGTCCAAACCGGAGCAGTATGGACGGAAAACCCTAAATTAGGGTTTGCGGCACATTACATGTGTCGCAAACGATCTCAACTATCCATCTTGCAGGTATAGATGGAGGGTGTAGATGTAGATTCAAAGGGCCCGAGCATGTCAACACAATCACCGTGGCCCGCCAACATACCCGACCGAGGGTCAGACCAACCATGGTTGGTCATCTCGATTCGTACGCCCGAATAGAGCATGACACACGGCCGTGAAAACCAAAATTAGGGTTTTGAGCATCACGAGTGTCCATCTTCTCCGACACGAATGGAGGGTCCAAGATTAGATTAAGCAGTTCCGGTCATACCAACATGACCACCGTGGACCAATCTATCCCCTCACCTGATCGGCCAAGGCATACCATGCCTGGTTATCCCAAATCGTCCGCCCAAACCAGCGTGGTCACACTTCCCGATTGCAAACTAATCTCGACCTCTCAACTTCACCGGACGATTTGAGTGGCTTAGATCACGTTTTCATGGGACAGTCAAGTATAGGCGTGAACACCAGCCTACCACCTACACGCCAGACCGATCGGCCAAGACCGACCAAGATTGGTCATCTTGGAATGCGCGCCCGAAGTGGGCATGATGCGCGGCTTTTGCGGCACCAGATCTCTATTGCAGATCGATCTCAACCACTCCTCTTTGCCGGTCTAATTAAGTGGCCTAGATCGCACCTTCATGGGACAGTTGAGGTACTGGGACGTGTACACCGGCATACTGTCTACACACGCATGCCCGGCCGGTCTTTTCCAAAACACCTACCATGCTTGGTTTCGACCAAGGCGAAGAGTGATGCATGCGCACCTCTTCAAAACCCTAATTCCATCAACGGTCGAATGAGATGAGTGTCTCAAAGATCATCTCGTCTGTCCAACTTCACCGGCTTGGTTATACAACCCCGGTCGGGGAGTTAATTGGTCAGTGAGGCGTCATGGTGATCACCACCCGTCACTCTACCACACCATGATGCAGTACCTGCATAGAATACACACGATACTTCATAAGTATCGACTTCCTAAACACTTAGTTATTTAATCTAGCATTACATGCAACTTTCTGTGGGTCCCACGATCCACACACTCGAGATATCAATCATGTCACAAAGCGGGGGATACATATCGGGGTATTGGTCTGGCGGTTTACGGCGTGCGGCGTGCAACGCGCCATCACAAGAACATGTCGAAGTCATGAACGGTTAGAGATGACGGAGAAGTGGGCAAGACCGTCGTGTAACACCAACACACAACTCCACTACTCCATCACTCTACTTCCTCCACTTCTCACGAGAGACGTGAATAAGGCTCAAATGACTTGTATAAATAGGTTCTCCTCCTTATTTCCAACAACAAGACAGGACAAGAACAAGTCCAGATAACAGAGGCAAGTGTTGATACTAACGTACTCAAACACCCAGAGCCTGCTTGCATCAATCGTAAGCCTGCTCACCTTTCTGTTACAAGTCATAAACATTCCTACACCTTCACAATATCAACACCTTCTTCGCTTCCCTCCCTAAGATCAACCCCATCTCCTTCACTTTGTGACCGAAGCAAGTCTCGGAACAACCATTTCTTGGATTAGGACAGAGTTGTACAGATTGACTTCTCGAATCACAAGCACTCATATGCTAGCAGTGCATTTGTTTTAGGGTTTAGATTCATTCCTCATCCACACACCCCAAATTACCAAATCCGGCAGGAATAGTTTTCACCCATAAACAATTTCCAAAGAAGATGTTCACCAATGAATAACAAGAATCCTCACCAGCAATGGAGTAATAATTTCACATGATTGATTCACAATACTTCTTATATTTCGAGGATTAATACTTCTTATACTTCTTCAAAGATACTTCATACTTCGTATACTTAGGATGATCATTCTTCTAATTACTTCTTAATATTTTGGAACTTCACAAAAGAATAGAGGCAAGTACGTATTTTTCAAGAAAAATATTCTTTCGCTCGTTCCTTCATCAACAAAGATCGAAGACTACTACAAAAATGGATTTTTTCTTAAAAATCGCTCTGCAAGCAATATTCAAGAAAAAAGAGGCATAATGTAGGATCAAAATATCGCACAACACATTTGTTATTGTGCGAGATGCATTCATTTCCTTAGCCTGCGAGAATGTAGCAGAGCTGACGAGAAGGGCTTGCGAGAATGTAGCAAGGCTTGCAAGAATGTAGCGGGAGCATGAGAAGACTTAGTTGTATTCCACTACATATGAGCTGTCATCCACTATGTAAACTCCTATATAAAGAGAAAGATAGGAGAGAGAAAAGAGAGAGAGATTCTTAGCCTAGTTTGATTTGGGGCCAAGGATTTTAATTGGGGGCCTCCACTAGAGGAAAAAAAAGGTCACCCCAACCTAATATTAGTCACCCCTTATAAAATTTTTTCTAAATGGCTAAAATGCCCCTAAATAATTAGTGATAATCTTAATTAATTAGTAATAATCTTACTTAATTAGAGTTAAACTTTTTTTTTTTCAAATTTTTTGTTTGCAATTTTTTTTTCTTTTGGCCCAGATTTGTATGAAAAATCGTCATGGTATTGAAGTTTTGAAGTGACGACTCTAAATAGTCGTTAATGTTTCGACTGTCTTAGCGACGATTCTAAACAGTCATTATTGCCTATAAAAGAGTCGTTATCTTTTTCGAGGAGTCATTAATGGCGGAAATGTACGACAATTTACAGTCGTCATATAATAATCAATTCCTTGACGACCCTTTGAAAGAGTCGTTATTGTTTTTATTTTGTATATAACGACTCTAAACTGTCGTTATGGTTTTTGAAGAGTCGTTACTGATAGTCGTTATTCTCTAAAAAGAGTCGTTATCTTTGAAGAGTTATTAATGGAAGAAATGCACTAAAGGGTCGTAATAATATTGAATACGACAATGATGACCCTTAACAGTCGTTATTGTCATTGAAGGGTCGTTAATTAGAGTCGTTATTTGAAAAAGAAAAAAAATCGTAAAGGGTAAAATAGTATTTTCACTATCGGCTTAATACGCCCCTGAAAAATTTGGGGTGCAAGTCAAATGTCAAGGCCCCCAATTTAAATCTTTGGCCCCCAATCAAATGAGGATTTTTAGGGCGAAACACATTTGTAGAAAGAAATTTATTTTCCTTTATCATCTTCTTCCCCAAAAAACTAGATCTAGAGCTCAACAAAATATCCATTAATGGAGATTCTAAATGTAATACTTATGTAATTTCAACAAGCATAGTGAAGAACCATGGATGTAGATCACATTGATCGAACCATGTAATAAATCCTTATTTCAATTTATATTTCTAATACTTATATTTGAGATTTAGGTGATTAATAAGATTTAGATCTAGAAATTATTATAAGGGGTGTGTTGTAGGAAATCCTGCAACTACAACAGTTCTTCCCAATGAACACCATTTGAAGATGCCATATACATAACCCCTATAATAGACATAAATTCATATGTCTGCGACCAATATTATGTAAACCAAGTTAAAAATCGTACTTTTGTTGTTCATTGATAACCTTGTTCTTGATTGAGCCTTGGGAGTTGTTGTTCTCTTCTGGAATGAAAAATTCAAATTTGTCCACTGGTTTTGTAGGTGGAACTGGTCCTGGTTCAAACTCCTCTACATTTTCCTCTTCATTTCACTAACTTATGTAAACCTTATCACTTTAGAGAGGAACTATATCAATCATTCTTTTAGCTAACAGAAGCTACCTATGAATTCTCTCCCCAATAGAGAGTTGTGAACTGTTATATGGATCGGCGGTAGCCTATTCATCAATCATAAAACTTAAACTCAGGCAGTGAGGGTCAAACTTAATAAGAGCACTTAACAAGGAGCCTATAGTTTTTGCATTACGTAGACAAAATTAAAGCCAGACACAAAAGACAACATGATAGCAACCAAACGTATCACCAAAAATCAAAAATTAGTTGATGATAGCCTTGAGAAAAAACTTTCATTACAGTTAATAATGATAAGTACCTAAGATATCTATGATTATGCTTTTGAAATCTCCTACGATATATCGAATAGAAAATTGGAATCCAATAACTTTAGAAAATTGGAACCAATAATTTTAGAGAGATGCAAAATGAAAAAATTGGTAAGTATATACATGTATTGAAGAAAACAAGAACGGAAAACCCAAAAGTACATATTTATATGTACTGTTTATGGGTAAAAATTGTTTCGCCAATTTCGGTAAATTGGTTGGTGAGTGAGAACTTGGTTCAAACCCTAAACAAATGTGCTGCACGTGAGCACTTTATAGATTCGAGAGATCAACTGCACAAGTCCAGGCTAAACCAAGAAATGGTCGTTCCGGACTTGCTTCTGGCCACAAAGTGGAGGAGAAGGGTTGATTTGGGGAGGGAAGCAAAGAAAGGTGTTGAGACGTAACACTGGAGAGTAGTGTCTCGACTTGTATCGAAAGTGGAAGCTTAAGCTTGCAAGAGATGGAAGCTTTTTGGGAGAGCTTGCAAAGTTGCCTTTTCTCGAGAGTGTAGTATTTTCTCCCGCCCGAGACTTGTTGTCTCGGTGGTGGAAATAGGTAAGACCTATTTATACAAGTCGAGATTCAAACGCATTCTGGCCTCATGAAGGAAGAGAGCCAAAGGGTGAAATAATGAGAGGAGGTGGTAACCGCAAAGGTGTTTATGGGTGAAAACGTTTTTTCACCATTATTTCCTCATTTATTTGACCGCTTTATTCCTTTTCAACTTTCTTAATGTGAGCGTAGTGTACGCCGTAAGTCGTGACCGCCAAACCAAACCCCGGGAAAGCATCCGGGGGTTGTGTTTATATCTCGAGTGTTGGTTGCACCTTGAGTGCAAGTGGTGCTGCTAGTGGCGCGTGTGGCATGTGCCATTGGCATGTGCGGAATGCCCTTGTTGCGGGTTGTACCTCGAGCGTAGTGGCAATGCCAGGGCTGCTAGTGGCGTGCGTGGCATGTGCAAAGCGGGCATGTGGGAATGCCTGGTGGTAGGTTATACGTTGAGTGTAAGTGGCTTGATGCCGTAGCCGCTAGTGGTGTGCGTGGCATGTGCCAATGGCATGTGCGGAATGCCTTGGTGGTAGGTTGCACGTTGAGTGTAAGTGGCAATGCCAGAGCTGCTAGTGGTGTGCGTGGCATGTGCGGAATGCCCTTGTTGCGGGTTGTACCTAGCGTAAGTGGCAATGCTGTGAGCCGCTAGTGGCGTGCGTGGCATGTGCCAATGGCATGTGCGGAGAATGCCTTGGTGGTAGGTTATACGTTGAGTGTAAGAGGTAATGCCAGAGCTGCTAGTGGTGTGCGTGGCATGTGCGGAATGCCTTGGTGGTAAGTTGCACGTTGAGTGTAAGTGGCAATGCCAGAGCTGCTAGTGGTGTGCGTGGCATGTGCCAATGGCATGTGCGGAATGCCATGGTGGTAGGTTGCACGGTTTGCAAGTTAGGCTACCAGCGTGTGTTTTGCACATGTGCCAATGGCATGTGCGGAATGCCTTCGTGGTAGGTTACACGGTTTGCAAGTTAGGCTACCACGTAAGGTGTGTTTGGCATGTGCCAATGGCATGTGGAATGCCTTGGTGGTAGGTTGCACGGGTTTGCAAGTTAGGCTACCAACGAGCATGTTGGCATGTGCCAATGGTACGTGGGCCATTAGGCCGTGGTTTTGGTAGGAAAAGCTACCGAGCATGTTAGCATGTGCCAATGGCATGTGCGGAATGCCTTGGTGGTAGGTTGCAGCTTGCAGTTAGGCTACCGGAGCGTGTGTGTTTGGCATGTGCCAATGGCATGTGCTAATGCCTTGGTGGTAGGTTGACGGTTTGCAAAGTTAGGCTACCAGCCGTGTGTGTTTGGCATGTGCGGAATGCCTTGGTGGTAGGTTGCACAGTTTGCAAGTTAGGCTACCAAATGAAAGCATGTTGGCATGTGCCAATGGCATGCGTGGCCATTAGGGCCGTGGTTTTGGGAAAAGCTTAATGAGCATGTTGGCATGTGCCAATGGCATGCGTGGCCATTAGGGCCGTGACTTTGGTAGGAAAAGCTGCCAATGAGCATGTTAGCATGTGCCAATGGCATGCGTGGCCATTAGGGTTAGTGGCTTTGGTAGGAAAAGCTACCCGGCGAGCATGTTGGCATGTGCCAATGGCATGCGTGGCCATTAGGGGCGTGGGTTTGGTAGGAAAAGCTACCAATGAGCATGTTGGCATGTGCCAATGGCATGCGTGGCCATTAGGGCCGTGGTTTTGGTAGGAAAAGCTACCAATGAGCATGTTGGCATGTGCCAATGGCATGCGTACGCTAGGGTCGTGGCCTTGGTAAGAAAAGCTACCAAATGAGCATGTTGGCATGTGCCAATGGCATGCGTGGGCCATTAGGGCCGTGGTTTTGGTAGGAAAAGCTACCAATGAGCATGTTGGCATGTGCCAATATCATGCGTGGCGACAGCCTAGGTTGCATGGTTTGGAAGCCCAGGGCGCTATATTTGGCATGTACCAATGGCATAGCGCTGGAAATATGGCTTGTGGTACGTGTTGGCATATGTCAATGGCACGTACGGCCATGTTGACCTAGTTGCACGTTTGCAAGCCTAGGGGCGCTATATTTAGCATGTGCCAATGGCGGCAACAGATTTAGCATGGTTGCCAATGAGTGCGATATGTAGTTTGGTTTTGCTGTCGCTTTATCATGGTGCGCGCATGTGCGGGCTTGGTTTGCATATTGTTGCCATGGGGCGAAGTGTGCGGCTTGGTTTGGCATTGTTGCCATGGTGCGCAGGTGTGCGGCTTGGTTTGGCATTATTGCCATGGCGCGCTGATGTGCGGTTTGGTTTGGCATTGTTGCCATGGTGCCAGATGGGGCTTAGTTTGGCATTGTTGCCATGGTGATGTGCGCTTAGTTTTGGCATTGTTGCCATGGTGCGCAGTGATGCGGCTTGGTTTGGCATTGTTGCCATGGTGCGTCAGTGTAGCGCTTTGTTTGGCATTGTTGCCATGGTGCGCAGTGTGCGGCTTGGTTTGGCATTGTTGCCATGGTGCGCAGATGTGCTGGCTTGGTTTAGCATCCCCGTGGTGCGCATGTGCGTCTTGGTTTGGCATTGTTGCCATGGTGCGCAGTGCGGCTTGGTTTGGCCTGTTGCCATGGTGCGCAACGTGCGTCTTGGTTTTGGCATTGTTGCCATGGTGCCTTAGCATGCGCTTGGTTTTGGAATTAGGGTTCGTGTTCGAAACCCTAACTGGGTATTTTGAAAAAATACTCCCTATTAATTATTTACACCTGAGTTAAATGCTCTTAGTTAATGTGTTGCGGGTAACACTAGGTCATGGGGTTTTACGATTTTACCCCTTGTTTAAAAACCACCATCAACAGTACCGAGTGAAAACACAACATGTACGGATATGTACTGCGTGAAACCATCGGATATGTACTGAGTGAAAACCTTACTGGACACATCAACATCGAACTTGACTACCGGAGTACTAGGCAACGAATCAAAAAGAGAACCTAAGAACCACTATAAGAATACCAAGAATCATTTGCATCAAAACCGATTTCACTATCTGAAAACACAAGCTAAAAAAATATATATGATAAATTCATTATGGTTTGCTAAGGACATAACTAAAACAGCTCGAATTTATGAAATAGACAAATCAACTAAAGCATAATACTCACCAGATGTTCCTCATCCATAATCATACTTACGCCATGACTTCGAATGCATTACAGACATGTTGCATCCTCATGAATTTCTCTTTCCCGTGTACATATACATCAACCAATAGAAAAACACAAAATTCATCAAAATGTAGCATTTTAATACAAGCATAATCACAGTATCGAAACACTTGAAGAACTTCACTTAAAAAATATGTATTGTTTAACACTACATACAAACATGTTCCTTGAAATCACTACATGCAAATATGTATTGTGAAATCAATCGCATGATAAATCAAATATGTTGGCAATAAAAATCTTAATGATAAATCAACAAAATCAAAACTAAATGCATACATCACCAATCAAAAGCGTCATAAGATAAAGATTTTTAGAATCACTCTCACTATATAAAACACGTGAGATTCATAAGTTTTATTCCAATTGGTTCTATGGGTCAATGGGTCAGAGAATAACCGGCCCAGAATATATATCATCATCTTTTTTACTCGATTTCAATTTTCAAATTTTGGTAGAACAATTAGTTGAATAACTCTCTT
>JAJJWW010018558.1:0-13267 GCA_023531295.1 Papaver armeniacum
TTGATAGACGCATTTATGTGTCTATTTGGATCTTAATTATGTATATTGTTAGTGCTCGATCTTGTACTTATTTGGTTATTTTATGTCTTTGTAGGTGTTTTTGAGAAATAAGCTTTTGCGGCTAATTTGGCTAGAAAGTGGTTTTGCGCTCGTTGGACAAAATTACTATACGGACCTCCATTTTGGATAAGTGGGTACCTCATTACTAAGGGGCAACCCATTTCAGAGCATCTGCTATTCGCACCCAGAGAATGGATAAGGGGAGTGTCATCCCTTCCTTTTAAATTTTGAAATTGGCGGGAAAGTTTAATATTCACTCCGGCACTTTAGGGTTTTGATTTTTGGGCCGTTTTGAGTGAGATTCAATCGCCAATATCCATTAGGTTGAACTCACTACACCAAACGGGGCTGGTACAAGTGATTTGATGGCGTAAGTTGGGCTGAATAAGTTGGTTCGACACAAAACATGGGCATGAGTTTTCTTGGTTCTTTAGGCGAGAATTTGAACGAGATTCTATGAGAGTTCTTCTCGGGTTTGGTTTCGGATTATCCTGTTAACTCAAAACACAAATGTAACGGTATTGTTAACAAAAAGATGGAAAGTTTTCACACTTATTCGACGAGTCGGGGTGGAGAAGGTATCGGGTTTTCGAGAGAAATTATCTATGGAAGTTACGTGTAAAAGTGCGAGACAAAGATTCTCCTAAGATTCGTACACATCAAATATGGAAAGTTGGGAGTAATTCGGTCGCGTAAAAAGAGAAAAAATAGTGAAAAATCCGTGACCCAGGGGCTAAGAGAATTCAAGACTTTCATGTGAAGAAAACAGGGATTGAATTGAGTTATATTCGGCCTGTGGTGGATATATAAGGAGGTGAGAGTCTAAGGAAGAGGTGTCGAGACTTTGGGGGACCGGACGGAGGCAGAGAGGAAAAGAAATCAGAGTTGCATGAATTGTTGCTTTCTGCACTCTTTGGGCAGAAGTTGAAGAACACTAAGAATCGACGCTTCGTAACCTGCTCGTTCTCAAGAACACGAATAACGGACTAACAAAGGCAGTCTTATTTAAACAAAGACAATGTGATATAATTGCTCAACAGCGGATAACCTAGTATCGTTTAATGCGAGACTTATTTCTCCCAGAATCTTTTTGTAACGCCTTTTCGAGCGTTGCAAACTGTCCCAGTCATTAGTTTTCTCTTGTTTTTCACCTATTTGAGCTATGAACAACTATTTTGAGCACGTGAATAATATGCGAGGAGCTAAACCCCAACACCGGGATGACGGAGAAGCCATATTTCATGCATGTGGTAATTATATTTAATTCTTTCATGACTTTTTGCATGGATTGTTAATTGTTTTATGGTTTTTATTGAATGGTTGTGATTTCAATTGATGGGTTATACTTAGATTAAGTCCTTTGATATCCCATGCTTTAGATGTACAGTCGTTGCTTTTCAAAAATCTATCTTGGCAAAACATAGAGTCAATATTTTATTATTATTTGAGCTATAATTATTTGGAATAAATATACGAATCGCATGAATGAGTTATGGTGGAATCCCGAGTCTCAGTAATCTCTCGATTTTTGTGACAAACTTGTGAATATATTTTCTTTGTTTTTAGTATTTTCTTAAACCAAACCTTTACAAGTCCGAGTTGAGCCAACTTTTACTACCACTTTCACAACTTGTTAAAATCACCAATTTTTGGCGCCGTAAATATCGGACTTGTATTTAGGTTTTAGGGTTTAGGTTTTAGATTATTTCTTTTTTATTTTTTTGTTCTTTTTTACAGCGTTTTGGTATTTTCGATTAACACTGATTAGCGAAGCTACAAGGAAAGAAAAAGTGCCAAAAGGAAAGCATCGCCAAAGAAGGAAAGAAAAGAGGAGTCCAAGGAGTGAAGTAGAAGATTTTGTATATAGTTATTTTTGTTTTATTTTTTAGAAACCGTAAATAGGGTTGTATTTTTGTAATTTTCTTTTCTTTGGACACTTTTTGGACTTTTTATTTTCTTTTGGACTTGGACTTATTATTTTAAACCCTAAGGAAGGGTTAAAATTAAATACAAACTGCTTATGGAAGGACGACGAAGCATGATCATCGTCTCGGCCCCTCAAGGTTTGTCTCACCGACATGAGTCGGTGGTCGAGTGTTCAGACTTCCCAACGGTTCATCGCCGTCCGGGTATGGGAGGTAAGACTCTATCCACCCACAAATCCTGCCGGTTTTATTTTGTGTGACAACTCACCCTAGCGAATACAATGTCGAACCGGTATTACACCCGATAGCCAATACAACGAATATCCGAATGAGTTTCAAAATGGAGCGTTACTACCTTGACCATAGTGTGAATAGGGTTGGGGAACATCGCCCTTTTCAAGGTTATGGCTCATACTATGGTGAGCCCAATTACTATCCATACTCCACCAGGTCATAATGGAAAGCAAATTCTCTCTAGGTCCGCACGTAGTTAATTGAATCGACACAAAGTTACTTGAGTGCTGCAACGTAGTTCGGACCCGGAGATGAATAACTTGGTTTTGACTAAAGCAATGCAACATGTGAACCTTCTTTCCTAGATAAAATCAGGATGCACTACACCAAAACATCCGATTTGGGACGGATATACGCGTTGCAATGAATTTCACCAACGCGTATATCCGTTGGAAATATGGCGTGGCAAATTTTTGTGCAACGCATATATCCGATTGGTCAAAATTAATTTGTAACGCATACAAACGTTGGTCACCGCGGTTTACCAACGTTTTGAGTAACAGTTCTTTAATTTGTGCAACGCTTATAATAATTTAGAAACGTATTACTCCTAATTTGAGCAACACTTATATACGTTGCAAACAAATTTCTGAGTAAAAAAATAAAATCCAACGATAATTCCGCGGATATTTCGCACCTTCATATAGCATTTGTAGATCAACTAGAATACCCAATTTTCATATGAACACATGGTTAACAAATAATATTCTTTCTTCCAACATGATTACATACGCGATAACTTATACTCTCTACAAGAGATCGAAATAGACATAGTAAATTGAACTTGTACAATTAAAGGAGCATCAAACTAATACATTGTAGGACTTTAAGATAATTCTTGTAGTAGAAGTGAATTATGGTGATTTAACATACCAATTTTCTGACTTGTTTGGTATTTTATCGAGTGTGATTTAGCTTGCCCAAATTTGCGTGGCACCAAAAATAGGAGAATACATATAGTCAAACATATATAAAATACTCAAAACTTCTCAAGATCACTCCACAAGTTTACTTCTTTTTTTCAAATTGTCCCAAGATAAGGCAAACGGAAGTAAACTAAAAGTAAGGGTTAACCATTGAACCAATGTGTGCACAAACTAAAAACCTTGGAAAAAGAGCCTATGAACCAAACCCCTATTTGACATGGACATCACCTGCATACATAAATTTCTGACTACTTCTAGGATCTGTCAGTCCCCTTGGACATGATCATTGGTAACCATTAACTCATCGTATGTTAAGAGTCTACACCACCCTCCTAATTTCTAATGAAAAGCTCAGTTAAACGATTATTAGGCACACCTAAACATTTCAAGCGTTCAATCTAAGTTAAGTGTAGACATAATCCAAATAATGTACAAATGCAAACAAAAAAAAAATAATAATAATAATAATAAAGAAACAACGTAAGATGTATATTGTACATTTCTTTGAGTTATTCGCATCTCCTACCTAATAACGGTAGTGAGGGCGTCAAGCTATGACTTTAATAGTATAATATCAATTGCCAAGAAAACTTGATTTAGCGACTTCTATGATTCGGTACAAGGCCATTTTCATTTAGGAGCTCTCCTAGAACCAATATAGCATGAGATATGCTCGGTGACTAAAGCTTGCTTTGCTAAAGACTTGGACCAACCATGCTGGGATGATAGATATCTTTCAACTGAAATAGATACTTAAATTTTCAGTCGGAAGTTATTCCAATATCTCACGGACTATCATTGGTAGAAGCATAAAGTATTTGGCGGCTTTGTAATATTTCACCCGCGAGTAGGATTTGTTGTCAAGAATAATACATCTTTGGTAGAGGTGGCTGCTAAAGATTTTTAACTTCTTGTGTTTCGTTGGTGAAGGTTTTTATGTGGTTGGTCAAGGATTTTAGCCACCCCTTATTTAGAAGGTCAGCGATGTTTATCCAATCGATGTTTACCAGTAAGTGGTCGAAGAAGAAAATAATTGGCTGGCTAAAGCGTGGATAAAGAACTCAACCAACATAAGGTCCTGGTCGTTCCTTCACTTGGTGAAGGGGGCCCTCAAACACTAAAGAACGAATTGAAAGCTGCTAGAGAGGGAAACACAATAGTATAATGCAAAACGAGATACGAATTGTATAATGAAAATAATACAACAAAGTCAACTACAAAATCCATCCATCTCTTCTTATTAACCAATAAATAAGACGAAAGAACAACTTGGAACATAATCATTGTCGTTAAAAAGAAACACCGAATTAAAATACTTTCGACATCAGGGCACTTTGAGGCCATAGTTCATAGTCCATATTCCTTTCCATTGTTTTCCATCCCTTTCCATCCGCTCCTTCGGTATATATATGTTTCTCAGGTCCAGGAAGGCTGGGGCGAAGCATTCAAACCTAATCTAACTCGGGGAAACTCACAAGTTAGTACGAGTCCACACAACCAACCAACAAATGAAGCTCTTTTGCACGGTTTCTGCCGGTGTAGCTAGAGGCTTTTGTCCCTTTTCCGCAACCACCTTCACCATTAAGTTCATTCCACCTCATTAAACCCATTCATGTTTGAAAAAATTCTGATGATACACTTGCACCCGCCTAATTCCTTTTGTAATAAAAATTTTGAGACCACAAGTACAAAATGCATATAAACTTAATAAAGTGAACTCTCGGGTCAAGCAGCAATATATTTCTATTTACCTTCTCATGAGAAGTCTTCATATTTCTTGGCCAAATGTCGGAACTCACACTTTCGGTGTGGAAGGGGATTTTCCATTTGCTTATGTCTGCAAACCTTCTCCATCGATTAGTTCGAAAACCTTGATAAAAGGCATTTGGAAGAAAAATATATAATTTTCAACATTCCATAACGTCATCTAAGTTCTAACCGTAATAACAAAGTGATAAAAGTCTTTATAATTTTCTTAATCGGCGAAATACTAAATGATACGCATCCCTGGACATAATCTATCTTTGTGGTCGCTGATGAGATATGTTGCAGTGTACGCACATATGAGGCGAGGGTTCCATGAGAATAGTACGTAAAAGACAACTTGATGAAAGTGTAGCTTAGGCAGAAAAAAAAGAACCTAACCTTCTCCATTTCGAATATACATTATTGGGTGTGTGCGGGAACACAAAGATTAACGCAAGTATCGACATTTCTTTATTTATGTAATGTAGAAATTTTTAACAAAATAATAACACGAACTTCAAAAAACAACGGCTAATTTCTAATAGTTGATAAAAACCCAATAGTTGACATGCACAAAACGAAGAATACGTAATGATTAGTAGCTTTTGTGGCTAGAGACTTCTAAGTTCTAGTTAACGAAATGTGTCCTTGAAAGTAGTATTTGAGAACTTAAGCAAATAAGTAATTAACAAAATAATCTTATGAAGATGTAGCCATCGTAGCAAGTAATAAGATGATTTTGTGAGCAAGGGCTTTCAAATGTGAATTCACATAGGAGCCTAAATCAAAATTTAGAGAGACTAGTGCCCAAGGCATATGTGCGATTGAACACTAAGAGAATGGTGTTCCTTTAGGGATCTAAGGATATGTAAACAAGTTGTTACCATGGATACTATAGATATTACAAACGGAAATATGATTCTAAGTTGCTTTTGCAATCACTTGATGAGTATGCTCATTGAAAACCACATTTTCAACAATGCCAAGGACAACTTAATGTAAACGTAACTCACGGAAAACATGGCTACTAAAATGACAAGTCAAGGTAAACAAAGTTACCGTTTCCAAACTTGATGGCGTTCCCAAATCTTTGGTTCTTGACTCAGGGAGGCAATGCGCTGCATAGCATCCATAATCAATGTTCGGAAATGCCACTACAACAAAAAACATAAAAAACCTTTATATCCCTTTAACATTCAATGTAATTACTAAGTTTAAACAAAAAAAAATAAACCACCTTGCTTTTTTTTGTTTCACTCATCTCCCTGTCAAGTTGTGTGCTCCCTCGTGAGAGCATCAACCAACACCAGATCTACACGGAACAATCCTGCAGCCCCCCATGTTTGAGGCTGTCCTTAACTTCTTCTCGATAAAGCAAGTGACACAACAACAGCCCCTCCTTGAACCCTGTTAAGTATTACTTACTCACATTAACAACTTCCTCGAAAAATGTAAGTTTAATAAATTTGAATGGATGCTACAAAACGAAATTTATTGGATCCAATGACCACATAACTCAAATTAAAATTCCAGACAAAAGATATAACGGAGCCCATAAAAGCGTTCTTATATACATAAAAATTCACATTATAGAACTAGATACGAACCTTTAATTATCAATTAACCTTTAGACTGTAATAAACAAGATTAAGCACAATATATACTCTAGCTGCATAGAATGTACGGCAACATAATTTTATTATGAATAGAACACAAGAAGCAAACCATAGGACTTAGGTGTTGATTGGTGGTCACTCCATCTTCAATCGTGTGAAAATCAATTCACAACCTATTTTGCCAATAATCTCTGCATTCAAAAGCAGAGTAACTTCAAATACAAAAGGAAAGTATATCAATAGTAAATGTGAACAAACATATCAAAGCTAGAATTATCATAATTCTGCTCTCAAATATCATTTCTATGCAGGGATAAAGTGCTTTCAACCTAACAAAGCAATTTTACATGGTAAGATATACCTCCCCCTTCTTCATATGCAAGCATTTCAAGCAGATGATACTTGGAAGCCGTTTAAGCTCACCTAGATGAGTTGGATGATATACTGGTATGGGAAACTGAATGTACCGAGAATGATTTGCACTACCAAAAAATAAGTATCAATCCAGGAAGATATACTCCAGTAGTACCAAAACTAATTCTATAGCAGTCCAAGCAAATGAAACGAAAATGAACAAGTTACTGCAATATAAACAAGAACTGATCAATGAAAGACTACATCATATTCACTTGTTCAATTCCTATAACAATATAGAAAAACCTCAAATTCCAACAATAATCTTTCAACAAAGTAACCGAAATTATGATAACCAAATGTATATTTCATTACCGTTTGTTGGTGTATGATCTTGTTTTGCATTTGGATGTGGAATTTACTCTCTCGACCTTTGATAAGCGTACCATAAGAACCATAGCTTCGATAGTCAGCGAGAGAATTAGGCTTTTTATCGAACATCTAATGTGCATTTACTTGGAAGTTGTTGATGGCGACAACCTTGTTGTACTTGTTCTCTTTTCTCACTACCCGCCAAATGTGATCACAAAAGAATAACCCATCACTCCTAATCCCATCATAACTGCCGAAAAATACCTCAATCAAAACCATTCATCACCTTACACATGGAAGTAAACCATCTTCTTGTTCATTTCTGGCTTTGAAAACCCCGTTAAAACTTCAAACAACTTGAATCCGCAACAAATCCATCCCTTCCTATTCATTTCATGACCGAATCTCTCTCTTCTTTAATATCTCCGTTCATCATCTAATTCAATGGCGAAACATCAACTTTTATAACCCCAAGTACATCAACGTTGTCAAGCAAAAGTCGAAGCTTGATGCGAAAAAACAAAATCAAAAAAAAAAAAAAAAAAGAGCCTAAACCAATGAAATTGATTTTATTTAAGAAAAAGCGAATTTTAAACTTCAACAAGTCAGTACAATCTTGCTCAAAGCTCAAAATCATCAAAAAGTAAATTAAAAAATAAAAATAAAGACCAGTGAAAAACACTTTTTAACCAAATCCATTTGGATCCAATAAAATCTAAATAAGAGATAAAGGAAGAAAC
Organism: Papaver armeniacum; assembly: GCA_023531295.1. Taxonomy (NCBI): domain Eukaryota; kingdom Viridiplantae; phylum Streptophyta; class Magnoliopsida; order Ranunculales; family Papaveraceae; genus Papaver; species Papaver armeniacum. Next base: position 8,034 of record JAJJWW010018558.1, read on the forward strand.
TAAATGTAGATTGTAGTTTTATTCTATTTTTCAAATCGGGAAGCATCCGATAGATTTGATGATTTATTTACAGCACCCAGAAGTTGCGGTTTCGATGTGAGCTTGTTGGAATCCAATCAAGAGTAGATCCGTGATTGAAGAAGGATGAGTGAAGATCAAGAGGCATCCCGCTTGATTTAGAGAGAGAAAGATAAGATAAGAGAAAACGGAAAGGAAGAGGAAGGGAGGTGAAGAAAACTAGCGGGTTTTGTAAAAATGATCGAATGGATAAGATGGGTCATACGGGTTAGGGAAACTTTTAGACCGTGTAAATTTATTTTTGGAGACTCACCGGATTAAGAAGAATGTGCGGGTCTCTTTGTACTAAAACTTAACTCACTTGGCTTTATAATCGTAGTCTTCCATGGACAAAGAACCAAAAAATAATATTATAAATCGGGATATATTTTTGATATATAAATTCTAATATATATGAATTATAAGAATAATAAATGAACTGAAGTAATTGTCATCTAGTTTCGATTAGGTGAAGTGTTGAAGTCCAATGATGGTAGACTTAGGATTTTCGCATAGATTTCGACTTAGGATAATAAGGATATATAATATGACGAAGGTTTATATATTTTAGGGTTATTTAACGTTTGGTCTACCCGGCAAATATACGACACCCTGATTTTGGTACCCAATATTTAAAATCATTATGGATGGTACCTTGACCATTTATAGACCGTTAAATCAATGCATTGATTAGACGTTCCAGTTAACTAAATAATTAAAATCAAAAGAAATGAAAATTCAGTTAATTAAATAATTAAAATCGAAAGAAAATAAAAAATATAAACAAAAATGTAAATAATTAGGTGATTTGACTCGGTGTGAGTGTGTGAAATACAACATTAACTCAGTGGTTCTTCTTGTGAACCTTCACTGTCTATACATGTCGTCCGTGCATCATCGATTGATGCTCAGTTCATAATTACAAACCAAATTTGAATTACGAACTACAAACCAAAATAGAAAAACAATCAAACCCATTATCAAATGCTCCTCTAACTTCCCCCCTTCTCTTCGTATACTGCTACTGCAACAATTGATTTATCACCAAGTTATTCTTATGGAATCAATGGAGTTAATGACTCTAAAAATCTAACGTGAAATTACGTTGTTATCACCATCAATAACATGAGATCCAAGCAGAACCTAGGATTTTAATTTCTTCCTGGATGATGAATTGATGATCAAGATCTACGACTTCTGCCATGAGATTTTTTGGGAATCACAAAAATTGTTTTCTGACCTTAACAAGTCCAGTTTCTCAAAGACCGAAATTGTTTCTCAAACCCAATAGGACGAGACACAGAAGAAATGGATGAAGTAAAGTTAAGATAAATGAACTCTTCATTTAAGGACTGATTCTGATTAGGGAGGAAATTATATAAAAAGATATCACAATCATAATAAAACGAAATCAGAGGAGTTATGATAATGGGAAGTAATTTGGGGGAAGAAGATAAAGGTTTTCCATAATGGGTAATTATATAAATTTGGATTTTTTTTTAATTAGTTTTAATTATTCAAGTAACATTTGTTAAGTCAATAGTTTCATTTATGGTCTTTAATCAAGTCAGATACCTGTAGGTAATATTTCAAATATTGGGTACCAAAGCTGTGTGTTGGACATTTGCTGGTAGTAAACATTAAATAACCACTCAGATTTTATCCAAAAGTGGTATTTAGAGTTTTGGTGAAGGTTAAACATATTTAGACGGGAATATGATAAGAACGGATATCTAATAATTAAGTACTCATGAAGTGTTCTAATCACCAATGTAATTTTAATCTAGGGTTCTGCAGGTTCGAGATAAATTTATTGATATGTTATCTTAGTACCACGCAGTCAACACCAAATTTAATCTAGCGGCTTGATGCAATTTACGACTTAGTGAACTATGTGACACTATTTTGTATAGGTTCATGGCCTTAGAAAACAATAGAGTAGATTTACATTCTTGGCTTGTTGGACAATTATAATGAATTGATAGAATCAAGAAACCGGAAGTTCAATCCTTTTGACTTATGCTCAGTAATATAAGCATCGGGATTTGGTTCAAGCACTTTAGGTAGTTAAGCCTAGCTACATATGTTGATTGATTTAGTTCGATACTTATTCACAGAAACAAATATGTAAAGTTAGGATTCGACACATTTTACTTTAGTTCATCAATATCTACACATGAGTGTATCTTTAAGAGGAAGTCGATGCTAGCAGATTGCTTGATTAAAAGAGAATTAGTTTATCAAGTTAGGGATTTCAATGCATTTCTGGCAATGTTTTAATCTTGTTTCTTTAGCCATTCATGTTTTAACTCACCTCGGCTCCCTCGTTCAAAATTTGTATCAATAGAACTTAAAAGTTTGGTTTCACCAATCTCACTTTATGTGGAAGTTTTGTAGCTACATATATAGTAGACACCATTACACACAAAAAAGGAACCTTTGGGACATAATGTCTTTGTAGGCTAAGAAGCTATCAACCTTAGTAGTTGTCATATTATGGTGGTCTAAAGCAACTAACGACATCAATGAACCGATGAGTCGATTATAAGTGTCTACCAACATATTAACTTGGAGGCTACCATGGTGGGCTCGAAGTATTCACCATACGATGTACTTTATAGTTGTCATACTCTCATCGCTGAAATCTACTACCAACGACAACAACTTGACGGTTGGTATAAGTGTCTACCAACATTGCTTTTAGTGGGCAAGACAGTGACAAAAAAATATATACCGAAAGCGCATATTTTGGTTACCCAATCACGATGTCTAGAGGCCAATAACAACAAATATGATATTAGGTTGTTAAACTATTGTCACTAAAGAATTTCAACTACCGCCGTTCTTTGGAAAACCCGGTCGTTGAAGGTTTAAGCAACTTGAAGCTGTTTTAGTTACAACAAATTGTTGTCAAAGTTCCACTTACTATGGTTGGTAAGAAAATAGTGGGTGAAAGCCAAATTTTCTTGTAGTGGCAATTGCATATATAGACATGAATTTAAGAACAATTCGTCAAGGTGCCCAATTCTTCTTATACGCTATTTCATGATTATCCAAATGATGAATACTTATAATACAAACTATGTTACAGTCAAATACATTCAACTTTGACTATCAACCACACTCCCAGTACCTATTAGCCAAATGTAAAGATACCACAAAGGACTTTTAAGAAAGTTTAGTGAATGAAAAGGATGACTCACAAAAAAGGACAAAGATAGCACAATTTACTTAAACATATTGCTAGTCATATAAGGAATCTAGATAACCTAAATCCACATGGACAATACTTAAAAGGTACAAATCTCGATGACTATGTAGGACGAGAAAAAGAGAACAAAAAGAAGAAGAAGAGGATAAACATCGGGACAGAAACTAAGTACGCCCTGTAAAAATCTAACCCGTTTAAGCTCATTCATCTTGTATTTATTAGATGCAGGTGTCTCTTTGGTGGCCTTCGGGGTGGTGATGGTAATCTATTGAAGAAAATATGATATTAGATATGCATAAATTATCACAAATGCATTGGTGGGTCGCTTGGAGTCTTAGTGGCGGTTGGAGGCGTCATGCTTGAGCGTTAGGAGCAGTGAGCAGCAGCTCAGCCCCGTGACCTGGTGGCGTAGCGCCAGTGCATCTCAATAAACATTAACATTGGCAAAAGCTTCAAAGATCGGCATATCGGGACATCTAGGTTATATAGCACACCGGCATTACCCTCGGCGTTGTTGTTGTGGTGAATGAGCGGGAGTTTATCCTTGTTTTACCTAAGCCTAGAAAACAACTAAAGCATGCCATAAGTAAGGTGGAAACCAACCACGGCCATAGTTACACTCACCCCGACAAACAAGACGGTTGCTTTTCCCAAGTTATTTTCCGTTGATCTTCATAGTTCGCAAAGACAAGTATTTTTCATTCTCTTATTTACTTGGGGACTTCTTCATGGATATCTAAGTATTGTAGTCACATACATGCAGTATAACTCTCCCCTATGAAACTTAGTGAATGAAAGCGTTGTACCTTCGACTAAAGAGCAACATGACACTCCCGCACTGGACTTCGATTCTGCTTTTCCATTTGACCCATCCCCACCAAGTAAATCGAAAATGAGAACGAAGTAAACCACATGATTAACATGGGAAAAAAAGGAAAAGAAACAAGAAACAGAAATCAAAGATCAAAAATCAAAAATCAAAAATGAACAACAAAATAACCCCGGAAGGCCACAATCAAAAGAAAGAAAAAAAGACAAGTATCTTGGGCCAAGACTTGCGGGGAAAATTTGAAATTGCATCAAGGGATTCGAGGGGAAAACCTCATTTTGCAAAATTCTTAATAGCACAGGTTAACGAGATCAATAAATATGAGTATAAGAAGAACGTGAGATCTTATGAGTTTCGATTCGTTCTTCCGGCAATCCGACTTATCACCATTTTTGTTGGAGTACTTATGGAAAGTTGTTGTGTTATGAGGATTCAACTGGAGAATTTCTGTTAGAGAAGAGCATGATATCGGTTTCCCAAAGAAAGAAAACATATGCAAACACAAAGATAAAGAACGCAAGAACATGAACTCGCAAGTGCAGGGAAAGAGTTATAAGTCCAGGACATGAATAGAAGCATGCATAGACACAAAGAATTAGCTCATCTCAAGACGCATACTACAAAGTAAAATTGGTACGGTATGAGATCTCTATTGATTAATGTTGCACACTTCAGTATGATGGGCTGCTTAACTACAAGATAGCGCACTTACTTTCGGGGGATGCTACATTTCTCTTCTTTGGTTGGTGATTTAGTCTCTCTGTGAGATAAGAAGGACGTTTAAGCACGTCGGAAATAGCACAAAGAAAGAGACTTGATACAAATTCGGCAGTTAATATCTCGGACTAGAAATATCGTTTGCATTTTAAAGTGATATGAAAAGAAAAAAAAAGAAAAAAGAAAAACTTACTTGTGTACTTACGAAGTCGGTAGTTCACGGGTGAAAATCTCAGGACTGGATTTCCGCTACCTTATGCATGTCCGTAGGGACTTGATAGTCGGCGTAAACTGCGCAGCTGCCGTGACCATCGCGTCGCTTTTATCAGGCATTTTTCACGGGAAGGAAAATGCAACGGGGGTGAGTGAGCAACGGCTAGTAAAGCAATACGATCCCTATACTGCCCGACACATTTAGTA
>JAJJWW010018559.1:0-41692 GCA_023531295.1 Papaver armeniacum
CGCCAGGACCAATACCCCGATATGCTTATCCCCGGAGTTTGTGACATGATTGATGTGCGGAATGTGGATCGTGGATCACGAAGATAGCATGTAATCTTTGAATTGAATACTTCTGCATTATTGAGAAAGTCGGCATACTTGTAGAAATCCAGTGTGTATTTATGCGAGTCTTTGCATTACGAGTGTAGTAAAGTGATGGGTAATGACTCCTCACTAGCCAAATAACTCACGACCAGGGTTGTATAACCAGAATTTGCGGTGAAGTGGACGGATGAGATGATGTTTGAGACACTCACTTGCGGCCAGATTGATGAAATTAGAGGTTTAAAGAGGTGTGCTAGACATCACATCTTGACATTGAGTGAAACCAAAGCATGGGAAGGGTTTTGAAGAGACCGGCCGGGCATGTGTGTGAGACAACACGCCGGTGTGCACGTCCATACTTCACTTTCCCAAGAGGCGTGATCTAAGCCACTCAGGTTGATCCAGGTAAAGTTGAGTGGGTTGAGATCGATTTGCGATAGGAGTTTGATCACCATAGTCGCGCACCGTGTTACCTTTTCAGGCAGTGTTTTCCAGATGACTGGGCATTCGGTCTTGGCGGACAGTTTGGGCGTGAAGATGGTAGGCGTGGTGCCATCATCATCTCCGTCCTTTAGCGTGATCTAAGCCACGATTAAATGGTGAAGTTGGAGTGGTCGAGATCGAGTTTGGTAATTGGGGGAAGTGTAACCACGCATGCTCAGCAGGCGCATTTGGATTGGCAGGCATGATGTGCCTTGGCCGAATCGCATGAGGAAGTGAGATGGGCTCACGGTGAGTCATCTTTGGTGTGCCGCCCCTTGCTCGATCGCACCAGTGACCCTCCATTCAGGCCGGAGAAGATGGACGCGCGTGATGGCTTGAACCCCACTTGGCTTAGTCAAAAAGCAACTATCTTTCTGGGCGGCACGAATTTGTCAGAATCCAATCAGGTTGTTTTGACCGATTGGTCAAGTGTGTAGGCTGGTCACATGGTGGATGGTTGATATGCTCTGCCCTTGAGTCGACATCTACACCCTCCATCTATACCTAACATGATAGGTTATAACCGCTGCAGTGACATGTATTATGCCGCAAACCCACTTATAGTTTTCCTACCACAAGGCCCAGGCGGACGGTTTCTTGGGCAAGAAGGCCAATGGTCGACCATGCGGGTCGGCCGTGTGTATTCCATGCTACCCGTTTGGGGGTGATGGAAATTGATCCGGGGTCGCCCAATCATGCTTGCGGAGTTGGATGACTGCGATCGATCATATCCGGACCGATATGGCCTGCATGTTTCGATGCTCAACCAGCTAGTATAACACACCGAGGGGGGCCTGGGCTAGTATAACACACCGAGAATCACCGCTGTACATGGTTTCATTATAGTGCTTTGGAGTGTCTGTTACTCAGAGTAACACCTGTACCGCCTATGCACACTCGATATTGATTCATTATAGTGCTTGATTCGTGTTACTCGTAAGAGTAACACTACCGTCATGCCACACCGATAATGACCAGCGGAAATACAAGGTCGAGCATGAAATTCACAGGAAGGGATTGTTGCTACATGCTCCAACCTCGGAGGGGAATTTCATGTATTCACAGAACGGGATTGTTGCTACATGCTCATTCTTGGTGAATTAAGTGAGGAGTATCCGTCATATAAACGGCTTTATCTTTTACAAGATGTCACGCATGATTTTTCTCGTTTTTTACAAATTTAACCTTCGAAAATCCACCATCAACACTATGGTATGTGGGATTCATATTGTGAAACGTGTCTGTATAGCAAGCTCTTAATGGATTTGGTTCCGTCCAGGATCACGACCAAAATCCGACATGATTTATCAACTCAAATTGAACTCAAAGCCCATTGAAGTGGACTAAGTTTGGTTTTGTAGGATTGGTTGGTTTATTGGGTTTCATTTGGTTTTGTTGGGAAAGTTTGGTTTATGTGGGTTTTGTCATTTTTGTGGGCTTTAGCCTTGGGTAATGCCTAACTAAGAAGGCTAAGTTGGGGGTGGGTTCGAGTTTGGTTTAAGCCTAGTGGTTGTGTAGAACCTAGTTGTTGCAGAGTGCAAGTTAGATGAACAAGTGCAGCCCAGCAAATTGAATGACCCGGTATGTGGGATGATGCACAGCCCTGTTGGAATGGGTTTGGTCTAGTAGCTGCACGGCCCAAATTAGGTTGAAAAATGAAAAGATTCATTCCAGAAATCGGGTCGATATGGTGATTCACTGATTCAGTGGTCAACTCAACTGCCGAATGTTCAACTCGGTGAACGATGCTAGATTCACTCACTCAGCTCAGCTCAGACTTTTACTCAGCTGAGTCAAAGTTTTCTATTCAGCCCTCTTTCGGCCACTCGTAGGTCAACAAGTGTAGTTGATATCAAGCAAAATTTTTAGATTTTGACTCCTGGCCCAACTTTCGATTGCTCAACCGGTGGCTAAGTCCAGCCAAATCTCAGCCAAATTCTCACAATTCAATCACAAACACCCACAAAACTCTCAGCTGATTCTCAAATTTTTCACTCAGCAAACCCTCAAACTGATCTCACTCAAAGTTTCAGCAATTGGCTGGTTTCACAGAACAGCATTTACCCAGCTGGTAAATTAAACAAGGACAGCACAGTTTGCAAAATTCCAACTAAGAGCATGCAAGAATATAGCAGGGGAGATATAACACAATATTGCAAGATTGAGATATCACAAGTAAAGTTGCAGGGCAATGATAGGGCTTTGCAAAATTCAGATGGTGCACAATTATGCAAAGTCTCAAGCAAAAGCAAAGCTACAGCCCAAAGACTCAAAAACTTAAAATTTGCAAATTCCAGATGTTGGTGATCTATCCTAGTTGCAGGGTGAAATCTTAGGCAGGAAAATCTCACTCAGATCATGCAAGATTGCAAGTCAGGTGGAGCAAGCTATATATACAACATTTCAGATCATGCAAACATGGCAGCTTAGCATTCAAAATGAAGATTGTAGGAGTCACTTAACCAATGCAGCCAAGATGGTCAGTGTCTTCTTTGCAACTATGCTCATATTCTTTGTTCTTTCCGTCGGGAATATTTGGATTAGATGGGATTGGACTAAATTGGGGTTTGGTGATGCTCAAAGGCCAACCACCAAAGCAAGAACAAAGCAGCTAAGCTATAACCGCTGCTTCAAACTGCTGCTAAAGTGCCAAAGGCAAATTAACATCGCAAAAAATGTGATGAGATTCAACAAACTTCCGAGCAAAAAATATGGAGAAACAAAGATGTTAGCAAATGGAAAAATAGGATGATTAAGCAAAAATATGCAAAAGTAAGATGATGTATGCAAGATGAGACTAAAAACTTCGAAAAATTCAAACCAAAAGCTCGGTTGCACTATGATGCAAATGCAGCATATTGTGGGTAGTAAAGAAAACAAGCGGAAGCGAGCCAATGAACACAGGCACGCGCCAAGTCCCCGGCAACGGCGCCCAAAAACTTGGTAGGCCTCTAAATGTGTATAATTTTAAGCTACATGTTATACTGCAGTGCACGGCAAATACCTGGAGACGCGGCAAGCACGGGTCGATCCCACAAGGACTTGTGGTGCTCTTGTTGATTCTAAGGCTTGGCTTCAGACTGAATTCCTAGAGTGTAACAATTATAAGTGGTTTGTCGAAGCGACTGGAAATTGTAAAGTGACTCTAAACTAAGGCAAAGAAGTCCCTGCAAGTAAGGGTGATGTTTGAAATCCACCACCGACCTTATGCTAAGGCAGTTCCTAGCCTAATTATGGTCTTGATTCATTCTTGGATGAACACCATGACATTGTCTTGCTAATCTCACACACTCCCCCTAGTATGGAGTGTCTTCTCGAGTACACTCCATCACGAGGCAATGAGGGTCATGTACTTAACTAGCTAATTCAATCAAACAATGATTAAAGTCTTACAAGAACAATAACAAGAAAATGAATAACTCTTAGCATAGATTTTTGGGTTTCAACACACCCTCGAAAATTAAAACATCAAAAACATTAGAACAAATTAAACTATGAGTGACTCTGGCCCTAGCCAGGCATGCCAAAACATCCAATTACACCCATTTATACATGCAAAAATCGTCCCAAAAATATCAAAGCCTAATTCTCAAAAATCGAAATTAAAATTAAAAATAAACTCTTCACCCATACTCGATCGCCTCTCCTCTTGTCTAATCGCTCCGCAACTCATGCTTTCGATTGTAGTGATGAAAACACTAATTGTTTTTCTCTAAGTTAGCTTCTAGGGTTGGAGAAAGCTAAGAAAGAGAAAAACTAAATCTATAGAGGGGTGCGGCTGTTGGGGTTGGTTGTTGTCGGTGAGGAAGGAGATGGTGGTGAGAGGTGGTCTCGATTTTTTGTATGGGTGAAGAAGGAGGAGGTAGAGGCTATGGTCGAAGCTCGCAACAGAGAAGAAAGAGAAGGTGGAAGAAAATGGGTTTGGTCAGGGGTGTAGGTGTTGGTAGTTTTTTGTGAGGCGGAACATCGGTGAAGATGAGACGAGCCTAGCGAGCGTAGTATGAAGATAATAGAGATACAACGGCTCGGGATATAGTGGTGATTTCTGGCTGTTGAGCGGAGCGGTTATCTTTGATGGAATGGTTGGGCGAGCGTAGGATCTGGGAGTGAATCTTAACGGCCTCGATGAGATGGACTCGATCCGGTCAATTGGGAAGATAGCTAGCTCAAGCCCATGTCTTGTAGATGGGTTGCTACTTGTTGGGTTGCAAGCGTTGCCTTTGAGCCGGCTGGCTCCATAGATGCTCGCTCCAATTCTTGCTTCTTTTGGCTCATCGATTTCTCCTGACTTTTATTACCTAAAAACACAAAATTAATTAATACAAATATTCTTGAAAAAAGAAAACATTTAACTGGGATAATATCTGATTTCTAAGCGCAAAAGATGAGTAAAATGCCAATAAAAAGGTGTATAAATATGCACTATTTGGCACTCATCATGGTGTACTGAAAAATTATGTTTTAATTTTGTTATTTTTGTAGTTTTGCATATTTTTCTTCTTCGATTTAGAAGTATATATATGGAATACTGAAGAAAAAAAGTGTTTCAATTCTGTTTTTTATAGATTCATTACTTGGTTTTCACATGCAGCTGATTTTAGTTTCATTTTGGTTGTTTTTGATGTGCTTTTGAGTTGCTTTTGTGTATTAATCATCGGTATATATATGATATACTGGTGGATTTTGATGAAACAAGTTCAGATCTAAATAAAAAATCATGTTTTATGTTTATTTCATTAGTAGATCTGATATTTTTATGGTTTTGGTTTGTTTTTATTTTTCTTTGTGTATTAACCATCGCACATATATGACGCATCGTTTTCGTGTTTACTATGAATCTATAGGTTTTCTCTTATTTTTTTGGTTTGATCCAGGAGTACATATATGGAATACTGAAGTATGTGCTTTGATTCAGTTTATATTCATGGATTCATCACTTCTTGACATGCAATTGAGTTTTTAGTTTATGAACTGGGCAGACGTATATGTCGTATCGATAAAAACTTCTTTTTGATTCTGTCTTATTCATAGTTTTGCCACTTTATTTTGGTTTAATCCATGAGTACGTATGCGAAATATTGAAATAGATGCTAGTTTTGTTGTTGTGTTTTAATATTATTATTTTGGTCACATTTATGTGTTCAATATGTCCAATCTGACATACCTATATGTAAGCAGTGTGGCAGATATATACTCAGATTTGTAAGCAGTGTAGCAGATATGTACTCAGATTTGTAAGCAGTGTAGCAGATATGTACTTAGATTTGTAAGTGATGTAGAGATATGTATTCAAATTTAGAACAAGTGTAGCGTATATGTACTCAAATTTGTGGTCCTTTATATCTTTTTATTAAATTTGACCTCTAGATAAATAAAATCACGATTTGGTAGAAGTATGTTATTTCACACGTATTTAAACAGTGGGTATATTAGTCATTTCCATGTTTTCAAATAACTTTGGACCTAGGATATGGGTAAAATCAGTTTGGACCCTACTATAAATAGTGGAAATTGAATTATTGTCCTTCCTTCTTATGGACCTTCACAAATATCCTTATGAAACTTTATAAATATCCCTAATGGCATAATTGAAATTTTGGTGAAAAACGAAACGTTTATAATTCCACATTTAACCTTTCAAATTTTTTTTCTTTCTTCCTTCGTATCTCGCAAATTTGAGAGAGAAATGAAAATCCCACCGGCGCCTCACCATCTCTGCCATCTCCGTTCAAATATATAATCAGCTCCACCACCACTCCTTGTCCACCGTCTGTACAATTCCCTCTATCAATACCTCTTAAAATTATAGCACCACCATCACCTCCTAAACAATCTGTTTTAATCAATTTCACCAGATTCAACTACGAAACTCAGATTAAGAGATGAATCAATTGAAACTAATCTCCATAACCTAATCCCGAGCATCGGGTTCGTTAGTCTCACTCCGATTTTTTAACTGAATTGGGCATGGTTTCATTTTTAAACCCTAATTTTAAATTTGGGTTTCATTTTCTTCATATCGATGATTAATTCAGTGTAATTCATTATTCTCATCTGTATTTAATCTAAAAAAGCAACTGGTGTTTGAATGAACTGTGATGGTGCTTTCATGGTCGATTTGAGTTGAGTAGAATGGAAATAACAAGCTATTGTGAGTCAGTGAAAGATTATATTGAAGGGGTTGGTTCGAATTTGATGTTGACAGTGAAATGGTGTGAAATCGATTTAGGGACCCTGCTAAAATATGTGATTTTTATGCGTTAGGTACAGGTGAGAGTGATGTGATGGGTGATGGAATGAATGGGTTGAGCTGCAGAATGAAGTTGGTGGTGAGTTTGGATGTATGCTTAGGAATGGCTTGAGACAATACTGGAAAGTGGCTCTGTATGATGAAATGGTGGTTTCTGTGGACAAATGGGCTAATGCTATCGTTGCAGCTACTGGTGGTAAGAAAGTACAGGTGGTTAGGTATCGCTATTGTCGATGTGAAACAAGAATGGAGTTGTGCCATTGATGCAGGTGATACCATCGAGAAGGAAATTGAGTGTTGTTTACATTTTGGTACTGATTCAAAGAGGACAGAGAGAGAAGGAGATTGCAACCCAGTTAAATTGTAGAACTGGATCTTCTGCACAATGTAAGATTCCAGAGTTAATGCTGCTGTTGCCGGCTTGATGTAGAGAGTTAGTTGGTGGGTGTGGAGTCATTGTAGTTTTGAGTGCAATGGCGGTCTTGAATGATGGAAGTGCTGGTTTAGATGAATATTTAGGTTCGTGTACCAAGTGCAATTTACAAATGCAAATGCAGGTGTGTGTTTGTTGTGCAATTGCAGAGATGATGTTATTGAATGGGAGAATGATTTACTGAGGCTAGGATGCGATTTGCGGTGTGATTTGAATGGATTGCGATGGGAAGGCTGTAAGGTGACAAAGTGAGGCACTGGTGGTGTTTGATAGTCTCTGTAACGGACTCGAATTGTAGATGTGGATAACAATAAAATGCATTGGGTTGTGTATGATGGACTGGAGCTGTTGATTTAGCGGCTTAACTGATGTCGCAAGTGGATATAAGATGGTGCAATGAGATGTAGGTTAAGTTGTTGCTATTGTTATGAGGAACAAGAGCATTAGGAAATGAGAGAGCTAGATACTGAGATTGGGAAGATAAGAAGCAGTTGTAGTTGCAGGGAGATGGGTTAATAACAAGAACAAGGTTTAGAGATTTGAAGCTGCAGTTGAGATGGAGCCAGAACTCAGTAGTTGGTGCCAGTGGAAGTATAATGAAATGGAGGTGGTTAATCGGTGCTATAGGGAACAACACAGTGATGATGGTTGATGCTAGTTTGTGTTGGCTTTGGCTAGCGGTACGGAGTGCAAGTGCGCTTATGGATTTGTGGTGATGCTGCAATTGTATTTGTATTGGTGTAGTGGATGTTTTTGGCGGTGTGGTGGAAGGTATAGTTGCGGGGGATGGGCGGTGGTGCTTGTTTGTAGTGGTGTCTCGTTGGTTTGTTTATGTATCAACTTTGGTTGTTGGCTCTATTTACATGGATCAACTTTCATTGTTGATCCAATTTAAGGGATCACCGTTGTTGATCCCTAAATTGGGTAAACTTCTACTCTTGATCCTTTTTTTTGGATCAACTACAATTATTGATCCTCTAAACATGGATCAACTTTCATTGTTGATCCAATTTGGGGATAAACTATTATTGTTGATCCCCTAAATTGGGTAAACTTCTACTCTTGATCATTTTTTTTTCTTTTGGATCAACTACCGTTGTTGATCCCCTAAATTTGGTCAACTTCTACTGTTGATCCTTTTTTTTTTGGATCAACTACTGTTATCGATACAAAAATATTTGAACCAGTGGTGGCGGCGACGGTGACGGTGGTGGTGGTGGCGGCGACGGTGACGGTGGTGGTGGTGGTGGCGGCGGCAGTGACGGACTATTGGTGGTGGATCAACTTCTACTGTTGGTTCTATTTTTATTTGGATCAAATACTATTATTGATACAAAACTATCTGAACCGGTGGTGGCGGCGGCAGTGACGGTGGTGGTGGTGGCGACGGCAACAAACTAGTGGTGGTGGCAACAGACTAGTGGTGGTGGAGGACTGGTGGTGGTGTAATGGTGGTGAAATATTAGTGGTGGTGGCGGTTGGTAGGTGGTGGTTGTTGAACGGTGGTGGTGGAATGGTAGTTGAATGTTGGCGGTGGTGGTGCTAGTGAAGTGGTAGAGGAAGAAATTTGTTCCATTTTGAAATAAAGAAAAATATTATATGGGTGGAGGGTATTAAGGTAATCTAATATTAAATGGATAAGGTTATAAAAAAGAGGGACATATTTATTGTTGAATAAGGATATATTTATTGGGGTGTCAAAAGTAGGGACATATAATTAATATACCCCTATAAATAACCTTATGGGCTTAAGACCAAACAAGAAATTTTTCATAAAATTTAGGATTTACTAAACAACCCAGTGGATTTTTGTCACCTCACCTTTGAGAATGGTTAAATACAGTAATGCTTGGTCTACCGTGGGATTCAACCGCCAAAAATCCCGCACCTCACACTTTTTGTGGGATCAATATGCCCACCCCCTGCTAACTCTAGCGGGTCCCAAGGGCTCTCTCACGTGAGATTTTTGGCGGTTGAATCCCGCGGTCAACGTAGCATCACTGGGTTAAATAAGGCTTCCAGTTTAACTTACAAATTCATAAACCAAGACTTTCATTATAATTCTAAACTGACCGTGAAGAGCCCGCAACGTGTCCCAACGCAAAAGAAAAGCGGGACCCACACACTTCGAAGTCCGTAGTCCGAACTCGTCCTTGCTAATCCACGATTGTTGTTGGGAGCGGGGACACTTCTTTTTTTGTGGCGAGATGAACCTGAGATTGAGACACTGTCGGTCCATCACCACTGATTTGATTATCAAATAAATCTAGAACCCTATATAAAAGGGGTTATGCGACGTTTGATACTTGTATTTTGTCCAATTTTAGTATTTGGTTTAGAATTTGTCCAAACTTAGGGTTTGGTACCTGGACTTCACGTTGGCTATCTTTAACCAAATTTTTATTAATTTTGTAAAATAAATTATATCGAGTTACACATGTACCCGTGTTGTGGATCGAACGACTCTAGTAAAACCAATAAGCTAACAGATTGATGATTTGAGAATACTCCCTTTTCACAGAGGAAATTACGTAGCCATCAAGCACTGCTATTTTCTTCATCCATTTTCAAAGACCTTCATTGTTGCTCCTGATTTTACACACACGGTAAAGAATACAAATAACACTAATCCTAAAGAGAATTTAGATTAATTCTAATCTAGATGATGTAAAAGCCATAGCATTAATGAAATTAAAATCAAATCTGTAAAAATCTAAGCCCAATGAAAACATCAAAAAAATAAAAAAAAATTCCACCCAAAATCAAAACCAATATGAATAATAGCGTTTATCTGAGGATAAATCGAAGGTGAAAATACTGATTTATAGGAACAAATTGGCAAAAACAAATGTTTGAAAAAAGTTGTTTCCTCCCACAAATCTCTCTCATGAAAATTATTCCCTTGCTTCTCCCGCTTTTAGCAGATCGGTATGCAAACTTGTGAATATATTGAAGAAGAAAAATTGGACAATTTTCGATTCTATTCATAGAAAATTAAAATTAGGACAAAAATTGAATGATGCGAGGGTACAAAGTTGTTTAATTGAGCTAAAAATCATGATATAGAGATACGATCTGTAAGAAATTCTATGATAATTTTGGAGTAAGGGATGAACAGGTGTAACTAAGATGAATTACAGAGTTTGATCCAAGATTTTTGGGTTATTTTTGAAAATTTTGGTTAAAATAGGTGTATAATTCTTGATGGATGAATTTTAATTGTGTAACAGATGAAATTGGGGTTACTTGGAACTTACTTGTTTGATTTCATAATGGATGAGTTTTGAATTTACTTTGTTGATTGGTGTAATAGATTTATTTTTTAATTTTTTTTTAGAGACAAAGGCCTTCAACAAGGCTAATCCCCTCAACCGTGGTAAGAGCCAGATGGGAGGCACAGACAAGTACATAATAGACTTATATTTTTTTCCCACTGAGCTAGCTCATGAGCGACAAAATTACATAACTTGGGCTGAAACGAAAAGATACGAGCTTCTAACATAGAATAAAATAACTGAATGTATTTAAAAATAAACAAATGTCCTAGTATCACCATCAAACTGCCCAGCGGGGAAGAGATTGATGATATCTTGAGCATCACTTTCAACAATGATGTGAGTAAGTTTCTGCTCCACTGCTTTCTTTAACATAGCCCAAATAGCTATAGCTTCAGCTTCAACAGCAGATTGGACTTCAAAAACCATAGCAACACAAAAGGAAGCTTTCCTTGTAAAGTATCTCATCACATGCCTGCTCCATTGTCCATAGTACATTCATTAAAATCACCATCAGTGTTGAATTTTATCTAACCAAGAGGAGGAGGCATTCATTTATCCAACAAACCAATAGAGATGGGGGTGCTAATAATGAAGTTTGGTTTTCTAGTCAGAAGCATGGTTTTGGATCTATTCAGGACATCTAGGTGTGATTCCTTAGTGTTTTGAAAAAATAGTATTTCTGCTACTCCAGAGGGACCAAAGGATGGTAACAAACAAGCATTGAGATTCTTCAGGTAACTTAGAATTAGGTTCAATTAACCAAAACATCAACCAGTCAATAAAAGTCATATTACTAAAAGCTTGAGTATTAACACACATAGAGGGGAGAAACCAAACATGACTAGCAAAGGGACATAAGACTAAAGCATGCATAACAGTTTCATTTGGATGACAGCTAGCATCTAGAACAATCAACAACATTCATAGGAATTCTAGTATTAAGGACAATTCTAGTTGGTATAGCATTTCTAGCAGCTCTCCAAACAAAAATCTGAATTCTATGAGGAACTTTGAGTTTGCAAATATGCTTCCAAAGGTTTTTACAAGGGGAGGACCTAAATCCTATGATTCCCAAGTAGGCATATTTAGAAGAAAATTTGTCATTCTTTGAAAGATCCCAAGCCCTCCTATCAGGATTGCAAAGATGGCTTAGGGGAATGGTGATAATCTTCTCAACAGAAGCATTATCAAAACGGGTATTGAGTCTACTAATATCCCAAGATCTAGAAATAGGATTAATAAAGTAAGAAACTTTAATACTAGGATCATAAGGGACAAGATGGTTAGGTGTAGCATATCCGAAGGAGGGTATCCATTTATCACACCAAGGATCTATAAATTTACCATCTCCAATAATCCAGGAAATGAAAGGTTTAATGATCTCTTTAATAGCATGTAAGCATTTCCAGGTCCAAGAACAAGTAGGGGCATTTAACATTCAAGAAATCAATATTATGGAAATACTTAGCTTTGAGGATCTGAGCTAGTAGACAGTCAGGATTTTCAATAATTTTCCAGGCATTTCCAGCAAGCATAGATAAATTATTCAACTCAGCTTTCCTAAATCCTAATCCTCCCGCAGATTTGGGGGAGCAGGGGATATCCCACCCTAACAAATGTAACTTTCTATCCTTTGGGTCTAAAATTTCCCCCCACTAGAACTTGCAAAGGTGAGAGTCAATTTTCCTACACAAATATTTAGGAATAAGAAAAGCTCTCATCTGGTAAAGGGGGATTACTTGACCAACATGCTTAATCAAAGTGGTTCGAGCAGCTTGAGAAAAAGTTTATGGAACCAAATGGAAATTCTAGCATCCGCAACCTGAAGTATACTTATATGAGTTCAAACTTTAGAATATTAAAAAACGGTAGGGGTACATAAATACTTTTCACCTAAGTCTCTAATTTGAATATCAAGAATATTAGCCAAACATCTTTTTAAAGCTTTAGTAATTTTTTTACTAAGTAGAATACCATATTTATCAAAATTAATTTCCTGACCAGAAGCTAAGCAGTATTTTTGCAGGTAATCCTTGATGTTTTCAAAGTCTTTTATTATGGCTTTAGAGAAAAGCAAGGAATCATCAGCAAACAAGAGGTGGGTCAAGGGGGGGGGGGGATCCTCACACACTTTAATACCCTCCACAAGGAATTTCCTAGCAAGAGCATTAATATATGCAGATAATATACAAATAAGGGGATAAAGGGTCTCCTTGTCTCATACCTCTTTCAGGCTTAATGAGAGAAGTAGGGCAACCATTCAACAAAACAGAATAAGAAATAGAAGACAAACACTGATTAATGAGTTTAACCCAATGATCAGCCAGGCCCATATTTTGTAAAACCTTTTCAAGAAAATACCATTCAAGTTTATCATAAGCTTTAGAAAGGTTTATAGCTGCAATACCATCAATCTTCTTGTGATGGTTTACAACATAAATAGCTTTATTAGAAAGAAGAATTTTATCAGAAATACTTCTCTTAGGGACAAAAGCACTTTGATTTTGAGAAATGAGATTGTTCATAATGGGTTTAAGTCTATTAGCCAAAGTTTTGGATAAATTTTTATAAATGAAGTTACTGAGACCAATAGGTCTGTATTGAGAAACCAGCTCAGCAATAGGGACCTTTGGTATGAGAGCTATGTTAGTATGATTAAAAACCTTGGCTATGTGCCCAGTGCGAAAACACGTTTGTTTCATGTCTACAACAGCCTCGCCAACAAAGTCCCAATACTAGATTTTGGTAAAATAGACCTGTGAAACCATCAGGTCCAGGAGCTTTTTTTTTTCCCCATTTGAAAAACAACATTTTTTATCTCCTCAGTAGTAAGGGGGGAGTTTAGATGGAAACTATCCTCCTCAGAGAATTTAACAGGAAGATCCTGAAGGATTTTATCTTGAAATTGTTGAGGATGAGAGGAATATAAAGTTTTAAAGTAATCAACAAAAGAAGTGGCAATACTATCCCTATCAGTTAAAATAGTTCCAAAGATGTTATTGATCCAACTTATGGCATTTCTTTTCCTAATGAAAAGGGTAACCTGATGGAAATGGAGAGAATTTTTATCTCCTTCCATGAGCCACACTTCCCTATATTTTTCCTTCCAATATAACCCTTCAAGATTATATAAATACTCCAGTCTGGATGTAAGTCTAGCAATGGAATTAGAGTCAGTTGGATTGGAAGTTTGAATACCAACTAAATCCTCTCTAATGATTTTGATATTGGTCTGAATGTTACCAAAGGAGGATTTGTTCCACTCACGAAGACCTTTTTTTTTACTAAGAAGTTTAGCTTTTAATCTATAAGCAGGAGAACCTACTACATTTACAGACCAAAAATTAGCTATAATATCTCTACAAGTAGGATCTTCAATCCACATGTCCATGAAATGAAAAGGCCTAGGCATGCTAATATCATCATAATTAAAACCAATGTGCATAGGACAATGATCAGAGGAGTCTCTAGGAAAGTTATTAACACAAAGTTTGGGGAATAATTGTTCACCAATTTGGTTAATAAGGAATCTATCCAATCTTTCAAAAATAAGGTCTTCACCTTGTTGCATATTAAACCAAGTAAGTCTAGGGACAGAGAAACCAGGATCATGTAAATTAAGCACATTACAAAAATTCCTAAGGTTTAAGAAATCATAATCTTCTACTTCTAAGCCACCATTCTTGTCCTCAGTACCTAAAAGGGCATTAAAGTCGCCTACAACAAAGACAGGTTCATCTAGATGAGTGGTTAAAGTTTGGCATTGGTTCTCCAGAGGGCTTGTCATAGACTACTATTGGGTTCACCATAAATGCAATGGATGTGGCAAAGTTTTGAGTGAATGATATCATTACGTAGATGGGGAAAAATGATTTGTTGTTTTTTAGGAAAATGAAGAGATGACGGTTCGGGCGAGACTCCTCAACCGAGCAAACTGCTTAACCTCACACAGATGTACTGCACGGGAGTGCCTTGAGTTCGAGAGATAAATCTGTAGGACTCTGTCCTAAACCAAGTCAATGGCCGTTCTAGAGTCAATTCGGTCACAAAGAGGGAGATGGGTTGATCTGTAGGAGGGAAGCTGAGAATTGTGGGATCAATGATGATCAAGGATTGTGGATGTGTTGAAGGTTTATGCAAGTATGTGTAAATAAGTTTGATCGAGAGGACTTGTGTGTAGACGATTGTTGTCTTTAGTCATCGATTTTGGACTTATTTATATTGTCAGAATAGCAAAACACCTTGATCCCAGTAAGTGTGACGGTTTCTTGAGTGAAAGTGTGGGAAAGTGGGAGATCGTGGTAAAATCAGTTCCATGTCGTGCGGAGACTTGGTTGATCGTCCACCCACTACTTTGCTAACTCCCTAAACCGCTTGCACGACTTACTCATGTTTCTCATCGTGGATGAACACACGTGTTGTAGGCCGCCAGACCAAAACCATAACTGATATCCCCCATGTGACGTAATTGATGTCTCACGAACGTAGAGTCTCGCAGCGGGCGTGTATTTGATTAGTCAGTTGTTGACTTATTAGACAGTGAGTCTAAGTTTGTTGAATTGAGCATGAGTGAGAATGCTCAGTGATTCATGGATGCGTGCGTAGCTCCTACCAACTCCCTGAAAGAGGATGGTCACGCTCCTTTTAAGACGCTCAATTTGTGACTGATTCAATCGAGCTCTAAAACTACGATGCATCCGGACATCGGTTATTTTTGTTTGCCTGTTTGAAAGCGATGCTATGCAAATATTGATTTCATAAATAACTTATTATTTAACCTAAAAGCACTATGTGTTGATTTTAGCGGCAAGTCTCATGACTTGACCCATTCACTCGAGACATCAAACATGTCACAAACTGGGGGATACTCACTGGGGTATTGGTCTGGCGGTTTACAACGTGCGGCGTGCAACGCGCCCATTACGAGAAAGTGTCAGGAAGGACGGATGGTTAACAGTAATGAGAGTAGTGGGTGAAGGTGTGACTGGTCTTACCTTATAACGGAAACACGATGATCACCACCTTTCGCACGATTCCACTTCTCCACTACTTAACTTCCTCCACTTCCTATGAGATCAGGGTGCGCTCAATGACTTATATAAATAGGTTTTCAACTTATTTAAAAAAGACAAGTGTTATCAACACAAGTAGCCAGAAACCATTTTCTGATACAAGTCATAAGACAGCCACACCTTCATAATTCAACATTCTGATCTCGAACACCTTCTTCGCTTCCCTCCCTAAGATCAACCCTTCTCCTTCACCTTGTGACCGAATTGAATCTGGAACGACCATTTCTTGATTTAGGCCAGAGTCTTACAGATTGATCTATCGAATCTAAAAGTACTCCCGTGCAGTGCATTTGTTTAGGGTTTGAATTTGTTTCTCATCAACACACCCAAATTTACCAAAAAGAGCAGAATCAGTTTTTACCCTAAAACAACTGGCGACCACAGTGGGAGATTGATCTCTCGGTTGCAAAAAAAAAAAAAAAAAATCATTTCCCCTATCCCGTTTTCAATTTCCAAAATTTCTCAATATGGTTGATCTTAGGAATGATTTAGAAACCCTCAATCCCAATTTTACTTCTCCCAGCACTGACAATACTTCACATGTTAATCCTGAATCCGTTTTTTCATTCAAAACCCTCGTCGAGGCTATGGAGTCTCAATATTTAACAACTATTCATGATTTGATGAAAATCCTGAATGATATTGTCAGAAATCAAGCTACTATTGTCAAGACGCATGATGGAGTATTTGCGCTTTTGAAAGTCCTCACGGATCAACTATCAAAGGAACCAACGCGCATTCATTTGGAAGGAAACACCACCAACAATTCATTTTGGATTCATACTGATGGTAGTAGTCCTTCTTCCAAGATTCATATTCCTATTCCTGGTGAGGAAGATGAAGCCTATGATCACGTCGAATGGAAAGGCATCCACCAACCTAACGTGTCTACTCATGAAGATCGAGAGTTGTTTCCTCAAACTCAGAAAGAAGACTCGTGGGATTTATCATGTTCTCATCAGAGTCCTCGCAATGAAAAAGGTGATTTCATTATGTGCGTCCTTCTTGGAAACTATCAATTCCCATATTGCATCAGAAGCTACTAAGAGATCCGCTGCTGCTTTACTCAGTCGATCTGAACCGTCCCAGAATAAAGAAACTCGTAAAGATGTTCAGGAAAGCAAGCGTCCTTCTAATAAAAGATCCAACCTCCAGACAATCGCTACTGAGGGTGGAAAGAGAATGCATATGGGGAACGGCTACCAACAACCCAAATGTGCGGCACTAGCGCAGCAGACAACTCAAATCCGGAAAGCTGCGACTAAGACGCATGCACAGTAACAAGAAACAAGAGAGGCTGCTCCAATTTTCCCGTGTACAATTGAAAAGGTAATCAAAATCCTAGAAGCATGGATTCAAGATGGCGTCATCAAGCTACCTCCTACCAGACTTCCTCTAACCGAAGAAGAAATGGCAAATCCAAAATATTGTCGTTACCATAGGTTCGTCCATCACCCCACCAGCGATTGCAACAAATTGAAGCGCATTTTCAAAGAGAATGTGGATGCAGGAGAACTTCAACTAAGCGCTGAAGGAGTGCACAGAGATCCTCTTCCGGTCAGGAGTTGCATAGTTTCTGGGGACTCCGTCCATGAAACCGCATGAGACCATGATGGAGCATTCATGCAAGCAACAATAGGCAGTTTCCGCACGCAGGGAATCGGGGAGGAGCTGCTTCACCAAAAATAAAGAAGGCAGAATAAACTCACATACGTGATTTATCAAAGCCCGTCCATGTTCATGGTCGTGACCGACCAAGGTTCGTGCTCAGAATCGCCGCTCTTTCCTTTCAAGATCCATAGCCGTAACCACCACCAGCATCGCCAAGGTTTGTGCTCGTAGTCATAACTCGTCCCTCGTCAAGGATCTTGATCGTGGCCATCCAAGCTCCAGCCAACTTGTTTTTTATAGTCATCAACATGGATGCAAGAGGGTGATACCTCATCATGGTCAACCCATCGACCATACGAGGATAGAACCACGTAAACTGGGATTGAGGCTCAACATGAAATTCCTTCGCCGTCGTCAAGGACTTCTTTAACACAAGAGAGACGATCAATCAAGAAGCATGTAATTTGCAAGAGAAAATCGAATCAAGGTTGGTCGAATCCTTAACCATTATTGTTATCTCCCCTATTTCGAATCTCCGGAGAGAGTGTTGCATGCGTTGAGATGTTACAATAGAAACAATACATGAGGAGAAAACACGACTTGCCGACCAGCATTATTTGTGTGTCGTCTTCCCATCTGTCATATCGTATCGCCTCAGAAGAATGAGAAGAACTCATTTTTCGAAATCAAGGGTTAAGGGCGCTCTCACTGGAGTTCTCTCCTGAAGCCGCTTCAACGCTCTATCCAGAAGAAGCCGCTTCAACGCTCTCTCCAGAAGCCGCTTCAACGCACGCTCTCTCTCCTGAAGACGCTTCAACGCTCTCTCCAGAAGAAGCTGATGAGTGCTAAATAGTGCATATTTATACACCTTTTTATTGGCATTTTACTCATCTTTTGCGCTTAGAAATCGATATTATCCCATATTCGTGTTTTCCTTGTTTTCAAGAATAAATATTTGTATTAATTAATTTTGTGTTTTTAGGTAATAAATAAAGCTCGGAGAAACTAAGGAGCAAAAGAGCGTAAGAATTGGAGTCAAGCATCTATGGAGCAGATAGCCAAAGCCCGCGCGCGAATCGTTGCAACCCAACAAGGAAGACATGGGCTAAAGCTACCCACGACCCGGATCCGAGCCCGTCTCTTCTGAGACGTTGAGATTTCTTTCTCCCTCATCCAACGGTCGCCGCCTCCACGTGCATCGAAGATCGCTGCTCCGTGCAACACTAGATCACACCAAAACCGTCTACATCCCCGAGCCGTTCAGATCTCCATCGACTCCATCCTACGCTCGCTAGGCCCTTCTCTTCAGTCCTTTGCCGCACTCGCTTTACACCAAATCAACCATACCCTATACCCCCACTCGAGCAGACCAATTCCTTCCATCTTTCTCTTTCTTCTCTTCTCTACTGTCTCCATCAGAGCAGAGCTCGCTCCGCCACCTCCTTCTTCACCCATACCACCACCAGAGACAACACCACCTCACCTTACCCTGACAAGCCATCACAACAACCGCTCCATCTTCGTCACCTCTAGTTTTAGTTATCCCTTTCCTAGCCTCTCTCAACAACTCTAGAGGCTATGAAAGAGATAAATGGAACTAGGGTTAGGGTTCTGTGTAAGCTATCGATTAATGGAGTCAGAGAAGCATGAGTAGAGCCAACAACCGAATCAGAGAGTATGGGTTAGAGTAGGTTTGATTTATTTTTTATTTATTTTCGATTTTGTGAATTAGGGTTTAGTTGTTGAGTCTGTTGCATGTATAAATAGAACTGAATTGTGATGTTAGAAAACACGCCTGGATTAGCCAGTGCAGTCATTTAGCTTTAATTCTGTTCTTTATCATTTTATGATGTTTTAATTAGTTTTGTTAGGGTCTCAATGAAACCCTGTTGCCATATTGTGTGTTTAAGCTCTGTTGAACTTTCTTAAATGATTAAAATTATAATTATGTCTTCAATTAGGGCTTCCACTACTTTTATCTCACAATGGATGTCTTGCATCCATTGTAGTTAGGTTACATCTGTTGTGAGATTGCCATTGACTCATACTTTAGGCACAATAGCTAATTCCATTGACTAGTTGTACTTAATTAGACAACTAGTGCTCGGGGTTAGCACTTTAGCCGTTATTAGAAGCATAACTTGGAGAAACCCCTTAGATAGGTGGTGGGTTTGACACCCGCCCTTATCGATCAAGGATAAGAAAGCCTCAACTCGATTGAGCACACAATAGGAATTCGGAGGTGGATTTGGGACCTTAGCACCCTTTTATCTCTGTCCTTTACCTTAATTTAGGATCACATCTCAATATCAGTAGTTTCGGCAACCAAATATCGTAGAAACCCCCTGTTGTCATTTGTTACCACTTGAAACTCAGTAGAGCAGCCTTAGATCAATATCAGAGCACCACAAGTCCTTGTGGGATCGACCCGTACTTGCCGCGTCTCCGATAGACGCCGTGCACTTGCGGTATTACACGTAGGTCAAATTTACATACACTTTCGAGGCCTACCAGAAGCCGCTTCAGCGCTCTCTCCCGAAGCCGATTCAGCTCTCTCTCCAGAAGTCGCTTCAACGCACGCTCTCTCCTGAAGCCGCTTCAACGCTCTCTCTAGAAGAAGCCTCTTCAACGTTCTCTCTCCCGAAGCCGCTTTAGCGCTCTCTTTAGAGGCCGAAGCCGCTTCAACACCTCAGCAGGCCACACAGACCAACTGCATCATGTTTGCCACATCGCCGACAAAATCAGAATCGGTGTTTTTATATTTTCAATTTCCTATGGAAGGGGTGCATGAGCTGCCAAAAGTTTGGATACAATACAGATCTATCAAACACGACTCTGATCAACAAGTGACGAATCCAAAAGATTATCGCGTTCATCAATTCGTCAACCACCTTACCAACAAATGCAATGGAAGTACGTCTTTCAAGAGAAAATAGGCTCAGGATAATTACACATGGGGACTTCCAGCACGGGATGCCTTCACGTCCCTCAACCAGGTTATTTCTGATATAGAATCATCACTGTCAAAGCTTTACGAGTCGCAGGAAGTTCTCAACATGAAGCCGTACACTACATCAAAGACTCATAAGTATGCCGCAGAGATATTTTCATGTATCCGGCCACGCCATCGGATCTAGTACACATCTACACTTCCTTACAAGACCGTATTGTATTCCCAAGCCGACTCAAAAATATATCTCTAGTGACCAGACAGAAGTGTAATTGGGGGACTGCTCATCGCATCCCTTTCCATACAACAATCAAAGATTCAGAAGATGATTCAAAGTATGTCGCTTGGAACGAATTCCTTGAAGACTTGATAGCAGCACGTCGGAAACAGAACGCCTCTCAGCTCATCTACTTCACTCAATGACTCTGGAAGATCTTGCCCATACAAGCTTTCCAAGCATGTCATCATCGCAATCAGAAAGGAAAGAATAGGTCTATGAGCTAAAGAGTCAGAATAAATACAATTTTGTGCCAGTCAATGCTCAAGAGTTTAAAGAACATTTCAATTGGAACTCAGCAGTCCAGACACTAAGCAACTTAAAGTCAAGGCCTCTTGCAATTGAGCGCAATGGAGTTTGGTAAATTTCGAAACCCACTGGAGAGGTTAGATACTTATTCTTCTGGAGTCAGAACCTTATTACACATTCTGGAGAAGATTGGTGGTACTGTTGGATTGCTACATGCGCAAAATAGAAAAGAGCACCTACCTTGAGTTCTCCTGGATCGCCTTGCTGCTGATTATAAGTATTGGAGATTGCTTTGTTATCGTTGACTCTCGCTCTACCACCGCTAACGAAGAAAGTCATTCACACCGAGCTAAATATTCAAGTTTTATCAACCACCCATGGATATTACATTCACAGCTAAGATACGAAGATAAGATGAACTTACCTTGTCGCTGACGATTGGCACGCTTATGATCGAGCTGATGACAGTGATGAAGAGGAGCCGGCCGCTGCAGACGAAAGCACGGAGCCAGACGAGCAACAAAGACAGAAGAGGGTCGATACCCCTTTTCATACGAACGGAGTTTCTAGAGTTTGAACAGACAAAGGATTCCTTCTTGCTCCATGAACGGGAATGTATGACTGAGCGCACCGCACCCATACCCCGTAGATGAGCTAGCAACACGCTACTACGAAAGCCACTGGCCGCATGATCCATTGTTGAAGGTCGATTTGGATTTCTCTGGTAATATCTACCTGCTTCGTCTTTTCAATTTTATTTTTCGTCTGTCACCATCTAGTGTATACCCCGCAATAATGTCATTGTTACGTGCTAAGCAGGGGACTTAATGTTGATGGTGGTTTTAAGCTTAGGGCGAAAACTGTAAAAGTCTGTCTACCTGACCCGACATCAGAAGTAGTATACCTTGATATATCTATATTTCGCAAGGAATTTGGAGAATATCGGAATCTGATGAGTGCCTATGTCTCTCTTCACATTATATTGAAACTCAAGCTCCTAGATGAATTGTTCACTAGTATAAAGCCTAATGATTATTTAAGCTCCTAGTTGCATTACTCACTAATGTCGGAGCCTGCCTAGTGTTTTCCTATGTTATGTTCTCAGCGGAACTCTCAATATTGACATGACATGATGATTAATGTTCACTCGCAACAGAGTAGCATAAATCTCCCGAAGTGTCAATATTGAGACCTGCATGAAAACACTCACATATGCTACATCACCCTCTGACAAAGAGATTAGCGTGTTCACACCTTTTAATTGAAAGTTAGCGCGATCGAACGCGTTTAAATTCCTTAAGGGAAATCTAGACTGTCCATATCAGTCTTAAAAAATGATCAAGGCCACACGATTTGGCCACACAATTCAATAGGCCTAGTCTACTCCTAGAGGAACTAGGCAATCACCAGGATGACCACCGGCGGGCCCACTAATACCCCAACTGGTCGGACTCCACCTAGCACACTCTAACGTCATCGAACGCTAACCCCAAACATGGGTGATCGCGTTGTTGAAGAAAAGAGATCAAACGAGCTAAGACCGGCCAAAACGGTCTTAGAAACATCACGACCGTCCAACTTAGCTAGCCTAGTTGGACGGCTTAGGTCTTCCTTCGAATGATTAAAGAAGTGCTAACGTGTTCACTGTCGACCCAACTCCATACTTGGTTGATCGACTTGCTCATAGCAAGACCAGAGCGCATCAAATCGCCGGCCCAAAGTAGGTTGAACGCGCTGTTTGAAAACCCTAAAAATGCTTTGCGGCAACACACTACTGTCGCAAATCTATCATGACCACCCATCTTCGCCAGCCGAATCGAGTGTCTTAGATCTAATTTTAGATGGCCCAGGAGATGTCAGCGTGCTCACGAGTGGCCCGTCTTTGCACATGGCCGAACGACCTGTTCAAATCAGCGCCCAGCGCTTTGATTCGATTACCCAAAAGAGGGTTGGCCACATGGCTTCTAAACCCTAAATCGAACAAACGGGCGTTATGCAACTGCTGCAAATCAATCGCGTTCGTCCATCTTTGCCAGCTTAGTCGAATGACTTAGATCGGATTCTAGATGGCCAACAGGGTGACGATGTGATCACCGACCACCCCTATTCCGTGAGGAGCAATCGGCCAAGCCACATCTTGCTCATGTGGCCTCCGAGCAATCACCCAAAAGTGGCCATTCGCGCTACTTCAACAGCAGTCATTAACTGCCGCAAATAATCTCAGCCACTCAACTTGGCTAGCCGATTTAAGCGGTCCAGATCGAAACTGGATCGACCGATAGGATTTTAGAATGGCTACTAGTCGCCACTCTCCTATAGGGCCTGACCGTTCACTTCCTGGGATGCATGCATAGCTCCTACCAACTCCCTGAAAGAGGATGGTCACGCTCCTTTTAAGACGCTCAATTCGTGATTGATTCAATCGAGCTCTAAAACTACGATGCATCTAGCACATCGATTATTTTTCAGGTGCTTGTTTGAAAGCGATGCTATGCAAATATTGATTTCATAAATAACTTATTATTTAACCTAAAAGCACTATATGTTGATTTTAGCGGCAAGTCTCATGACTTGACCCATTCACTTGAGACATCAAACATGTCACAAACTGGGGGATACCCACTGCGGTATTGGTCTGGCGGTTTACAGCGTGCGGCGTGCAACGCGCCCATTATGAGAAAGTTTCAAGAAGGACGGACGATTAACAGTAATGAGAGTAGTGGGTGAAGGTGTGACTGGTCTTCCCTTATAACGAAAACACGATGATCACCACCTTCCGCACGATTCCACTTCTCCACTACTTAACTTCCTCCACTTCCTATGAGATCAGGGTCCGCTCAATGACTTATATAAATAGGTTTTCAACCTATTTCAAAAAGACAAGTGTTATCAACACAAGTAGCCAGAAACCATTTTCTGGTACAAGTCATAAAACAACCACACCTTCATAATTCAACATTCTGATCTCAAACACCTTCTTCGCTTCCCTCCCTAAGATCAACCCTTCTCGTTCACCTTGTGACCGAATTGAATCTGGAACGACCATTTCTTGGTTTAGGCCAGAGTCTTACAGATTGATCTTTCGAATCTAAAAGTACTCCCGTGCAGTGCATTTGTTTAGGGTTTGAATTCGTTTCTCATCAACACACCTAAATTTACCAAAAATAGCAGAATCAGTTTTTACCCCAAAACAATAAGAAAAATAAAGGAAGAGGCGTGGGGGACAGGCCACGGCGGCATGGCCGACCGGCCGGTGAGCCCGATCCCTAGGCGCCTCTTTTCTATTTTTTTATTATTATTTTCTCTCTCATGTTTTGTGTAGGATTTCTCGTTTGTCCATATTTTTGAATGCTCGTTTGCGCATTTGGGTGCTCGTTCGTGCATCATTGTTGAGTACACTTACACCATTTTATTGGGGCATACTCGGTGATAGTCCAGATGCCCGATTGTTGAGTATTTATTACTAATTCATGAAATTCAGCGGAGAATGATTCATGAAATGGAGTGATAATTATAAATTGTGCATCTATTACTAAGCCATGAAATCCGGTCGGGGAATTCAGGGAACGGAGTAATGAGATAAATTGGTTATCTATTACTAATCCATGGAATCAGCAGGGGATCATCCATGGAACGGAGTAATGAGATAAAATAGATTATTTTCTAGGAATTCAATGGATGAATGTCAAAGTAGAATTAATCTATTGTAGAATCGAGATATGAGATAGTTAAAGCAACATACTCGTTCTGAAAGGTGCATAGTCAGGGAACAACGTGCAGCGTTGTTGACGTCCTGAAGGCATTTAGCTCCCTCAACAAACAATTATGTAGGAGAGCTGCCTGAATATATACACATTCTCTCTACATAGTCAGGGAACAACGAGTGTCGTCGACGTCCTGAAGCCGTTAAGCCCTCTCAACAAACAATTATGTAGGAGGACCGCCCAATCGTTCTTCTATGTAGAGGGGGTCTCTATGTAGTCAGGGAACAACGAGTATCGCCGACGTCCTGAAGGCGTTAAGCCCTCTCAACAAACAATTATGTAGGAGGACCGCCCAATCATGCTATTCTACATATAGGGGCATGATGAAATGTGTAGCATCAAACGCTCAGCTAGTGGGGGGCCTTTCGAGAAACATATTCATCATGGCTCTGAGAGGAACTCAATCAGAGATCGTGAAACGGTTCACGGATCGTAAAATATGAATCGTCACATGCATTCCTGAAGCTGGGTCAGAAACATGCAGTATCATAATTTTACGATTTTGACCTTTGTCGAAAATCCACCATCAACAATAAGTCCCCTACTTAGTGAGGGACAATCATGTTCCACGGTAAGCATTAGATGGTGATTTTCCAGTTGACGAGATAAGCAGTTAAACTCGGTCATACAAAGGTATTTTCAGAATCCTCGATTTGCTCCCATGGTGTCACGTACGAGCAAATGCTTAGGTAAGGACCCTGACAGTGTGATAGAGCGTCATCCCGTGAGCACGGAGAGATGAGGCACTGCTGATTTGGACGAGAATATTTGCGGGCCCGAGCCCAAAAAGGAAACCCAAAATTTATTAGGTTTTGGAAATAAATTTAATATAAAAGGGAAGAGACCCTAAATATTTTTTTTTTAATTTTCTCTAAGCTAACCGACAACCCTCTCTTTAATTTACTCATGCCCGAGCAGAGGAAAAAAAAATTCACCGGAATTCAGCCACCGCCGACCGTCACCGACCACCATCCGGCCAAGTTCCGGCCGGCGCCGACCAGGTAAGTCTGATTTTTTTTTATATTAGTTTTTCCATGAGTTGTTCAAGACAAAATTTCATGCGTGCATGTATGCGTAGGGTTTTATGGAAATTTATCTTAGCAAACAATCGTTAGTCCGTTCGTCGGTTTAGGAAACGAACGAGAATTCCTAACATGAAAGAGATGTATATATTTTTGAATTGACATGGTCTAGTTGCAGTAGAGAAAATTTTGTTTATGAGGTTTCATGAAAATCAAAGTTTTATTTTCAAAGCATGAATTTTCACACAAATACCTTTAGGAAACGTATATTCGGTCGTAGTTAAAGTAATAAACAATAATCCTAAGATATTTTTTGAAATAGACCTGCACTTCATGATAAAATTTTGTTTGTGAATTTTTAATATTTTATTTGGAATATGTGGACCTTTACAATAACAGAAAAGACCCTCGTTTCATAGGTGAATGCTCGTTTGAGCGAAACAAAAGAATTTTTTTTTAATAATAACCTGCCGAGATTGGGGTATACCCAGATTAATTGGGGTATACCCATTTTATTCCTATCCAAACTAGTGTGCTAAGGGGTGTCTAAAACATGTTAAAATACCAAATTGTCCATACTAAAAAACCATGCCGACCAAAACATATTAAAAAAAAAATCAGAATCTTTCTTCTACACTCTAATAACTATACATGTGAAATCAAAAAAAAAAAAAAAAAAAAAAAACGAAGAATCAAAACGAACCAAAAGTCGGCATGGTATTTTTTGTTGATCTTGCCGACTAAAATATAGTCGGCAGGGTATAAGGTTGAATACCATGCCGACTTTTCATCTCTGAAATTAGCAGTTACGGGGTCGGCAAGATATCCATCTCTATACCTTGCCGATTAAAATATAGTCGGCAGGTTATGAAATTAATACCTTGCCGACTAATCATGCATTTGTAACACCTTCTTTGTATGTCAAAAATCCTATAGTCAGCAAGGTATTTTTTATCGACCTTGCCGGCCATAAGTTGTCGGCATGTTCTTCATCCGCAGACCTTGCCGGCCAGATATAGTCGGCATGTTCTTCATCCGTAGACCTTGCTGAATTTTCATATTTTTAGAACTGAAAATGTTGATTCCTTCTGTAATTTTGAGTATAAAATTGCCCAGCAGCTCTAGAATCCCATATTTATTAGTGTTTGGGTAGTACGATTTCATTTCCGTTACAAGTAGAATTCTTAAAAAAAAAAAAAAAAATCTCAAAAATCTACCCACATCCATGAGTTTAATCTAAAATAAAACCTAATTTCAAAATTTTAATCAACTTATTAACTAATTAAATTAATTATCCTAATCACATTTATTAGTGTTAATTAATCAAGGGTAGATTAGCCATTTTTGTAAATATGTGGATAAGGGGCTTTGTGTTTTACTTCAAAATGACCTTATTTTGTCTCATTTGGTATACCCCAATTAATTTGGGTATACCCCAATCAAGCCAGGAATAATAAATCGCGTTATTTATTTAGTTATTTTGAGTTTACGTGAGTTATTTTTTTCCTTTTTTTTGTTGCAATATCCATGTAAAATCAAGTTTTCAGCAATTGCTAAAAGTAAACAATTTTTTGATACATTGTTGCTTGTATGGATTTTGTGATTTGTCAGTGTATGCACAAAAACTAACAAATGTTCACGCAGTGAGAGTTGCTGACATGGCGGAAATTATGTGAATTGATTTTTCGTGAAAAGTCAGGTGTCGACTTTAAATAATGAATTTTTTTTTTTTGCTCGTCATCACAGGTTTGAAGGAGCGAGCAAGTTTTCGAAGTTTTACGTTATTATCACTAAGTTCGTGAAACCGCAAATAGGTAAGAGTTGAGGATTACCATTTTGTAGACGCTGATGTGAGCATCCTATACTTTAATTCCGTTGTATTGATAAAATTTGTTGAATGGATGTCACAGCAACTTTCCAAGGATGACTGATTCTCATAGTAGCGCTTCCGATGAAGACGATGTTTCCAGAGAAGAGTCTTCTGGAGAGGATGCTTGTACAGATGCATCTTCTAGAAATGATGATTCTGAGACTTCCAGTGAAAAGAAGAAACTCCTAGAATTAAGAACATTCCGAATGTTGAAGATGAGTTCTTAGTTTTTCTGTATAGACCCGAAGTACGTCCTTCAGGTTCTTCGTTTCGGCTCCTCATAAATCCCAGGAGTACTACTCAAAACAAATTGGTATCTCCCCAGGCGATAATTCGGTTTTGTTTGCAAGGGAAGCACTATTCGGCTTCCCATGTGGAATTCAAACTTTCCCGAAAGCCTTTGACGGGTTTTTCTGGATGGGAAAGACATATGATGGGTTGTAAGGGATATGCTGGATCGTGCACAGGTGACATGAGCCATTCAAGCAGTTGGAGAGTTAGTCATCCATCATGATATACGAGGTAAGGTGGGTTTTCTTGCTCGTTGGTGCATTTCTACTCATACTTTCATATGCAGATGGGGAGAATTTGCCATCACCTTGGAAGATGTAGTCGCTTTATTGCATCTCCCAATTACTGGTAATTTGCCTAAAAAGCTTTCGGCCGAGGAAACTGCATGGTCTGACATATTGAAGGCTACGATTGATGAGTTCAACAAGTCAACCAAACTTTGCTATACCCGATGGTTGAAGCACTGGTGGCCGAGAGATAGAATTCCTGAAGAACATGTTGATGCTACATTAACCATTGCTGCCTTCTTATGCGTGTGGCTCTCCAGAGACGTTCTTGAGGATAGTGGACATTTGTTGAAGCCGTTTGTGATACCTTTTGCTATTAAAATGGCTAAAGGTGAGAAACTTCCTATTGGTAGTCCGTTCTTGGGTTCGTTGTTTTCCAATTTAGATTCCTTAGTCATAGACTCCAGTGTTTCTAATGGCTTCATGAAAGTTGAAACATATGCTAATATGATGTTTCTCCAAGATTTGGTGTGGGAGCACTTTGAGAATTGTGCTCCAATTCCTCGTAGTGTCTTGCAAGGACCAAATGTCGACACTCATCATGCTTTCCTTGAAAAATATAATGCTAGGATTATGCGTTGGTCCACGAAGCAGCCACAACACAAGATACGCCTCACCAGTGTTTTAGACATTGAGTTTGAGTTTAATTTTCGCCCCGGGTGTCGGTTCCTCCCCTCTTCTCACAATTGGTCACTTTCAATGCTGCTGAAGAAAACGTCATGCTAAAATCCGGTGTCGGTCTGAGTGATGGAGAGAAGTATTTTATACTGAGTTGTACTCCTGGTTATTTAGTGTCAATAATGCACGGAAAGTTTCAGGTGGAAGAATACAATATCGACAGGGCAGATCGACAAATCGGTCTTGATCAGTGTTCCCCAGGCCATTGAGCGGATAAACCATCGGTTGAGCATCTGAAGGCTCATTTGGATTGCACACACGTAGAAGGAAATGATTACTTGTTTCCTTGTTCTGATCGAGCTCTGGCGCCAACAACTTGACCGTTTGTATAACTTTGAAATGGATGTTAAGTCTCTGGTAAGAGAGTTTCCTCCTGCTGATGTGCTCTCTGATCGACCAAGATTGAAGCATCTTTCTAGTGGTGATACAAGAAAAACGCCTCCAGAGTGTTCTTCGGTAAGTATTCTTTTTATGATTTCAGCACGACATAATAATCGCATCTTAATTATTTTATTAACTTTATTTTAGGGCGACCGTGTTATGAGATCTCGAATTCAGGTAGACTTCTCAGAAGTGCAAGACAGTGACCAGGTGATGCGTGTCGTAGGTGCAATCAAATTAATTCAATATTTCCACTCAATTAAAAATAATATAATGGAAGTCAAGTTCGTTCCCACGAGGAGCAAGTGATCTTAGTTGTAAAAGTTGTCACGAAAGGGGGGTGTAAAAAGCAAAATAAAAATAAAGAAAGCAATTAAAATCGAAAGTTGAAAGATGAAAGCAATAAGAGAGAGAAGATCAAGGAATCCTTCTTCGTTACGAAACAATGAATCAAGTTATGTTCTCTTCTACTTGTTATTAGTCACAAATTATCACCAACCGTAGGTAAAGCAGCTAGCTCAGTGCTAAACCCCTAAATCCCTTGTATCACCGGACACTGAAGTTCTCGACTACCGGATTCTAATCACCAAGCCACCTAGAATTAGCTCAACCTAGATGTAACTTGGCTCATGCATTACGTTTTGTGAATTTCTTAGGTTGATATTAGTAGTTAGACTCTTAGCTCAAGGTCTACTTGCTAACGTTGTTTC
Organism: Papaver armeniacum; assembly: GCA_023531295.1. Taxonomy (NCBI): domain Eukaryota; kingdom Viridiplantae; phylum Streptophyta; class Magnoliopsida; order Ranunculales; family Papaveraceae; genus Papaver; species Papaver armeniacum. The sequence goes on from JAJJWW010018559.1 coordinate 29,691, forward strand.
TACACACAATTGCTCCACGGAATGCCCTCCGCAAGGTCTCGTGTTTGCTACTTATGTAAAGAGTCAAAGAACGATTACTTATCCCCTAACTTTCACTAGCTTTAGATTGAATTAACAAATCAATTTAGTTGGCCACCCCAAACAATCTATCAATCAATCATGAATGTCTTTAAGATCACTCCTATTAGTAAAAACAATCGATAATTATGTGAAAAACTTCAAGATAGAATTTGAAAACAAAAACTTAAATCATATGTTTAAAAACTAGGAATTCATCCTCAATCAATAAAATTAACTACTCATGTTAAAAGAGTTCACACAAAGAATAAGAAAAGAAAAGAATTGTGTGTGTAGAGAGGTGTGTAGAAGTTGTAGAAAACTTCTCTATTTATAGGCTTCAATATTCTCCAATTCTTCCAAGGATTAGAATCCTTTTCCTTTTGCAATTCAACTTCCAAATTCAAGCTTTTCTCAACTCTTCCACCTTCTCTTTCCAAATTTGAGTCTAATTCTCCATCCAATTCCTAGCCCAAGTCTTCACACCCATGAGAGAGGTCCATAGAAAATTCTGGAATTTTGCTCGCCGGAAAACTGGGATTGTGGCCGGAATTTGGCCCGAAAACGTCGCCGCCGGTCACCTGAAAATTTCTCCGTCGAGAGAATATTCGACGGAATATTCCGTCCGGTCCTCCGTTAGGACTAACGGTCAAACAGGTCAACCGTCAGGTCAATGAGTTAGTCAAAGGTCAAGGAGTGAGTCATCGAGTCGAACCGAGTCACTAGCTAACTTTCTGGCCGGATCGGTCCTAGCTGGGCCACTTTGCACAGGCCAAGTCTTGTGATGCACAATCCTTGTGCTTCACTCAATACCTACTCAGCCATGATGGCTACTTTCTCACTGCATCTTCATCCCCTCAGGCCATCACCTGTAGCATACAACCAGCACCATCATAGTCTTGCAAGCCCTGCCACTGATGCACCAGCCTGCCATTTCATTTCAACCACCAGCACCACACTACATTAGCTCCATCACAGCCCTGCACTTCATTCCTTTGCAATCTTCACAATTCTGCCAACATTGCAAGACCACCAGAGCATAGTCTGCCATCTTGTCAATAACCTTTCTCAGCTTGATAGCACAGGCTTCCCTGAGCTTCACATAACCCACAGATCCCTGAGCTGCCAACCCATTTACTCATTCAACTCCAGCTGCACATACAGGCATCAGCACCAGCTACAACCAGCACTGTCTGGCAATCCACTGCCATCATCAGCTGCACATTCACCAACCACCAGTGCCTGCTTGACTCTCAATTCCATCTACACCTATAGCTCTGCCTCATATCACCAGTATCATACTCTGGCACAATACAACCTCAGGCCATTCCCTGCCAAATGCAGCATTAGAACCAATTTCAACCTCATGCCAAGTACAATCACAGCACCAGCCTCAGGTCAACAATTGAATCCTGTACCTCCCTGTAATTCCTCAACCTAGTTGCTCCATTGCCCAGCTAACATCACAGCCACAGACCCATTCAACACAGTCTATTCAAGACACAGCTCATTGAGCTCAACAACATCCAAACTCCATTTTCTCATTTCAACAGCAAATTCCATCTCACTTCTTCCCTGTAACCTCCATAACTCATTTCATTGCAGCATCAAGTTCAACCAGTTATCAATTTCAGCCCCTAAACATACATCTAAGCTGTGAATTGCAAGCATTTGTAGACCCCTTCTGAGCTTCATCTAAAATCCTCCATTTCACCCAAAGAATCGCAATTGTTCTTGCATCCATCTCCATCAACAGACCCTCACCGAGCTCTAGTTACGCATTGAATCGAGCAGCACCCAAGTCTTAAACAACTTCTCTCGACTGATTCATGCTTCAGAATCTGATCCAAACTCAGCCCTGATGTTAAATCCTCCAGCACATATCTCGACTTTCAATCTCAATAAACCCTACTCAATCCCCATGAACATCAACAACCCATCTCTGATTTCATCTTCTCCCTGTTCTTCTTCAGTTCTCAGACCCCATAGACCCATATCAATCTTTATCCTGAGAACAATTTCTCAATCTCTCGGTTTAGCAGTCTCAATTCCAGCTCTCTATGCTGAATACTAGCTGAAGAAAAAGCTTTATTCCTCCTTCAATTCTCTTCTCCCATGGCAACAGAACAACTTCGATCTTACTTTAGCAGCAGTTGCTGCTTTTGTTCTTCAACCAAAACCCATTCCCTGCATCTCGATCTCCGCCATAGAAGCAGCAGCTCACAGCAATTTCAGTTTCAGGTGGAAATAATGATTGAGAATACTGAATTTCTCGAGTTTAGGGTTGTAATGAAAGCTGGGTTTGGATCCGGGTTAGGGTATGGGTCCGGGTAGATGGATGGGCTTGGATTATGGGTCCGGGTAGATGGATGGGCTTAGGTTAGGGTGGATGGACATGTGGGCTTTGGTATGGGTTAGAGTTCGTGGTATGGGTGGATTCAAACACCCACTAAGTACACCCCAAGTGCTATTCTCACTCACTTCTTTTGGATAAGGGACACCTCTTTGACCTCCCCTTAACTATTATTGTCCTTTCTTCAGTAATTTGAGTCACCCCTTAACCTTAGCTGGGCTCCATATAGTATTCCCTCCTTGATGAAATGACAATTTTACCCTTTTGGCTCAAATATAGGTGATTTCTTCTTCTTTTCCTCCGTGCGACTCCAAAGTAGCTACAAAACTCAAAACAAGCGTAAAATACATAATTTACAAGAAAAATAGCAAAGAAAGCATAAACTACTAGATAGTAAATTAGGTGTATTCTACACCTATCAAATTCCCCACACTTAGACTTTGCTAGTCCTCGAGCAAATCAAACTAAAAACTCACAACTTCAAAGCTGTTCAAGCGTCACAAGCATCCAAAGAGTTATGAGGACATAGAATTTCGCATGCTAGTAATAAGAAATTAGAAATACCAAAGAACATATTCTCGTTCTTAATTGTTGAGTGAGAAATAACCACACCATAATGAGAGAACGCGTGTTTGAGAAACGATCAATAAGCATTTCGCTCTCGCCTCACCAAATAAGATTTTATGATAATTGCACTCAAAAAGACAGCTTTTTTATGGTTCTCACATGTGTGCAGGTAGGAATGAAGAGAGAATTCCCGCAACACGTTGAATGGTGGGAAGGATAACTTAGAAATATTTTTAAAACCCACATCTTTTAATATTTTGAAAACCATTTTTCCGACGATCTCTAAGAAAGGAAATCAACCATTTATATTGAGGATGGGATTACTTACTTACCTTCACATCCGATCGCTAATTAAGATAACACCACTCTCCGCATCCATAGAAACGTCTTCCGCTCCTTGTTCTTAACTTCTTGGTCTTGGTTTCAACTATTGATGATAAACCCTTGAATTTCATAAATCCTTGACAATTTATAACTCTTTTACCTTAAAACCTTGTCGCTTGAAACTTCCTTATATATTTTCCTTCCCCACGGCTCATTAAAATATTTCTCTTGTTTTTTTCTTTTTTTTTTTTTTTTTTTTTTTTTTTTTTTTTTTTAAAAAACAAGAGAAATTAAATACAAAATAAACCATGGCCGTGGAAGAAGTATTTTACCGCTTGATTCTTCACAACTTGTATCGTCTTGAAATCATAAACTTCAAAAATTTTCACCTTTTATTTTTCTTCGCTTTCATGAATAAGTCTTCATACTTGGATATAAAATTACCTCATTATATTGTAAGTCTTCAACATATATGTAAAAATCCGCTCATTTGTATGTTGCTTTACTTATATTTGAAATTTGCTCCTTTTCTAGTTCCGTTGTTTGTAAACCTTAAACTTTTCCCACTTTCCTTGTAGATTTTGATGTCGCTCCTTGTTGATGATGAATGTGTTTCTATGGATCCGTTGTTGTCGAGAGAGAATGGTGCTAACCGCAAATCGAACTACAAGAAGGAAGCTTTCATCCATGGACGCCACCCTCATGATTGACAAAATTAGCACTCAAGAGATCAAAGAGTAGTGCTTTATTGGTGGGAGGTTGGGTAGCTCACCATTCTACCCTAATTAACGTACGGTGACACACACTCAAAAGAAGCTCTTTAGTAGATGGAAGATTTCTGGGGTGCCTCTCATGATATGAATACGGGTAGTCTCCACTAATGATTGATCAGCAACTCTAATAACGCAATTCTCCCCGCACCAAATTCGCATCACCGCATGATTAAATCCATTATTTAACACTCAAACAAACAAGAAATCCGAATGTAATTCTCTAACATTTCCAAGTTCAATTATGTCGGTCAAAAACTCTATGTAAACATACCTAGAAGTATGCTAGTGACTCTAAAATCTTTAAAAGTTGGAATTTTTATGTAAAACTCTTTTTTTTTTTTTCTTAAAATTTTTCATTTTTTTGTAATTTTTGTTTTAAAAACATGCTTAACCACTCCCCACACTTAAACCTTACATTGTCCTCAATGTAATTGAATCCTCCTAGTAAAGTCAAGGTGGGAAATTTTAACATGATAAGAAACGAGAAAAAGAAATAACAAAAAGCAAAAGGATAAGAAATACAAAACCGATGGGTTGCCTCCCATTAAGCGCTTGTTTTAAAGTCGACGGCCCGACGTAGCTCTTGCGGCACATTACTCCTCCAGAGGGAGTGCATCTCCAAATGAAAGTTCATCCAAATTCACATAAGCGATGTTCTCATAGTATGGCTTCAACCTATGGCCGTTGACTTTGGAAACCGAATTGTCTCAAGACTAGTAATTTCAACTGCACCATGAGAAAAAACATTAGTAACAACATATGGTCCAATCCAACAGGACCTTAACTTTCCGGGGGAAATAGTTTAAGGCGAGAATGATATAAAAGGACTTTTTGTCCCACGATGAAACTTTTACGAGAAATCATCTTGTCATGAAAAAGCTTGGTCTTTTCCTTGTAAATACGGGCACTCTCGTAAGCATCATTGCGTATCTCCTCTAACTCATGTAGTTGTAACTTCCTTTGTTTCCCGCTTCATTATACTCCATGTTGAATTTCTTTATCGCCCAATAAGCCTTATGTTCAAGTTCAACCAGGAAGATGACAAGCCTTGCCATAAACCATCCTATATGGAGACATACCAATTGGTGTCTTATACGCCGTTCTATACGCCCAAAGTGCATCGTTGAGCTTAAAGCTCCAATCTTTCCTTGTGGTATTTACCGTTTTCTCAAGAATGGATTTAATCTCACGATTTGAAATTTCCGCTTGTCCACTAGTTTGTGGATGATAAGGCGTACCAATTTTGTGTGTTATGTTGTACTTCTTGAGGAGAGTGTGGAAAGCCTTCTTGAAATGTGAGCCTCCATCACTTATCACCACTCTTGGTGTTCCATGCCTATTAAAAATGTTTTCCCTTACAAAATCACAAACAACTTGAGAGTCATTAGTCTTGGTGGCTCTAGCTTCCACCCATTTCGAAACATAATCAACGGCAAGAAGTATATAAAAATTCCCATTCGATTTGACAAAGGGCCCATAAAATCAATACCCCACACATCAAAAATCTCAACGGTGAGAATTGGTGTGAGTGGCATTTGATTTCGAGCACCTAGATTGCCCGTTCGTTGACATCTATCACACGATTTACAAAAACATATGAATCTTCAAACAAGGTGGGCCAATAAAATCCACTCGAGAACTTTGAGAGCGGTACGCTTAGATCCAAAGTGGCCTCCACATGCAAAAGTGTGGCAAAAGGAGAGAATGGATTGAAATTCGGAATTAGGCACGCACCTTCGCATTATTTGATCCACGCCATATTTCCATAAGTATGGTTCATCCCACACATATTGCTTAGCTACCTTCTTAAGTTTCATCTTTTGGAAATTAGACATTGTACTAGGTACTTTCCTTGTCACCAAGTAATTCACTATATCCGCATACCAAGGAGTTGATTCTTCCATGGAGAAAAGTTGTTCGGTCCGGAAGCGGTCATGTAATGGAAGTTCCTCTTGAGACATAACAAGTCTACTAAGATGATCCGCAACGGTATTCTCCACACCCCTCTTATCACGAATTTCTATGTCGAACTCTTGTAACAATAGGATCCACCGAATTAATCTTGGCTTAGCTTCTTTCTTCTTTATTAAGTGTCTTAGTGCGGCATGATCGGAATACACAATAACCTTGTACCCACCAAATATGATCAAAATTTCTCCAAAGCAAAAACTATAGCCAATAACTCTTTTCCGTGGTAGAATAATTGATTTGTGCATCATTAAGGGTCCTAGATGCATAATAGATAACATGGGACAACTTGTCCACCCTTTGACCCCAAAACGGCTCCAACCGCATAATCACTAGCATCACACATTAATTCAAATGGAAGATTCCAATCCGGTGATTTGATAATCGGCGCACTTGTCAACATCTCCTTTAATTTATCAAAAGCATCCTCGCATTCCTTGTTGAAGTCGAAAGGTACCTCCTTTTGTAATAACTTGCACATCGGCATGGAGATTTTGGAGAAATCCTTGATAAACCGCCTATAGAAACCTGCATGGCCAAGAAAAGAACTGATTTCCCTCACCGAAGTGGGATATTGTAAGTTTCTTATTAAATCTATCTTTGACTTGTCCACTTCGAGCCCTTGAGAGGACACAATGTGACCAAGTACTATGCCATGGTTTACCATAAAGTGACATTTCTCCCAATTAAGGACAAGGTTTGTGTCTATGCATCGTTTAAGAATTAGTTCAAGGTTATTTAAACAACCATCAAAAGAATTGCCATAAACACTAAAGTCATCCATAAATACCTCGATAATGCGCTCCACATAATCCGAGAATATACTCACCATGCATCTTTGAAAAGTAGCCGCGCATTGCAAAGGCCAAACGGCATCCGTCTATATGCAAACGTTCCAAACGGACAAGTGAAAGTGGTCTTCTCTTGGTCCTCCGGTGCAATAACAATTTGATTGTATCCCGAATAACCATCCAAAAAGCAATAATAAGAATGCCCCGCTAACCGCTCCAACATTTGATCAATGAAAGGTAAGGGAAAGTGATCCTTGCGGGTTGCGGAATTAAGCTTTCTATAATCAATGCACACTCTCCAACCGGTTTGAACTCTTGTAGGAACAAGTTCATCATCTTGATTTCGAACAACCGTGACTCAAAGGGATTTCTTTGGTACCACTTGAACTAGGACTTACCCACTTGCTATCGGAAATTGGGTAGATTACCCCACACTTAGCAATTTGAGTATCTCTTTTTCACAACCTCCATCATGGGAGTGATTAAGCCGACGTTGAGCATCACGTACCGGCTTCACGTTCTCTTCCATTAGAATCCTATGCATGCACATGGATGGACTAATACCTTTGATGTCCGCAATTGTCCACCCAATAGCCGTTTTGTGCTCTTTCAAGACTCTAAGCAAACGGTCTTCTTGTACCGGTGTGAGGTTCTTAGAAATAATCACCGGAAGCTCATCTCCATCTCCCAAGAAAGCATACTTCAAATGATCCGGAAGCGGCTTCAATTCTAGTTTGGGCGCCTTCACAATAGATGGTACAAGTATTTCATCATTCACGGGTAAAGAAATATAAGAAACATCACCCTTGTTAGCTTCTTGCAATGTCGCTAAAGCACCACACATCTCCACCAATTCCTTGGAGATTTCAACATCCAAGTTAGATAAGCCATGGACGTCCAATTCAATGCTCTTTTGCAATACCACATTAAGTTCATCCTCTTGGTTCAATTCCACCATTTGTTGCGAGTTTGCCGCCATACTTTCAATCAACTCTCTAGCTTCGGTCAAAGTCTTGTTCATTAGTGCACCACCACCCGCGGCGTCAAGAAGAGACCTATCACTTGAGTGGAGAGCTTCATAGAAGTATTGGAGTATCATAACGTCACTAAATTGATGGTGTGGACAGCTTGCCACCAACCTCTTGTATCGCTCCCAACATTCATACAATGATTCTCCCACTTGTTGTTTCAATCCACAAATCTCCTTGCGAATTTGAGTAGCTTTGGATGCGGGAAAATATCTCTCGAGGAAAATTTTCTTCATCCCATTCCATGTTGTGATACTTCCGGAAGGCAAATAATATAACCATTCCTTAGCATTACCCGCCAAAGAAAACGGGAAAGCTTTCAACATTGCTCCATCCGCATTAGTCTCCGGTGGAAGCATAGCCATAACTATGGCGTAGAAGTCCATAAGATGTTTGTTTGGGTCCTCATTCACCATGCCATGGAACTTTGGTAACTCTCTAATCAACCCCGGCTTGATTTGAAGGTTGAATTAGTTTGGATACACCATTGTTGTGTGTCAAGCTTGTGAGAAGCTAGGTCCTTTAGTGTACGATCGCCCATTGTTTCTTCCTCTTTGTCCGAATCACTTGATGAAGAAGGAGAAAGTGGAGTGTTCCTTTCGAATGAAATCCTTTAATTGAGTGCCGGATCGAAGACGTATTGGACTCGGTCTACCTCCTTTAAGCATTCACCAAAGGTATAACACCAAACAAGATTCTCACAAACTAAGTTAGATACGGTAAAGAATCTAACAAAGCAAAAGAAAAAAAAAAACAACTAAAAAAATCGCCCGTTGCTCCCCAAGCATGCGGCGCCAAAATTTGATGCGTGTCGTAGGTGCAATCAAATTAATTCAATATTTCCACTCAATTAAAAATAATATAATGGAAGTCAAGTTCGTTTCCCACGAGGAGCAAGTGATCTTAGTTGTAAAAGTTGTCACGAAAGGGGGTGTAAAAAGCAAAATAAAAATAAAGAAAGCAATTAAAATCGAAAGTTGAAAGATGAAAGCAATAAGAGAGAGAAGATCAAGGAATCCTTCTTCGTTCGAAACAATGAATCAAGTTATGTTCTCTTCTACTTGTTATTAGTCACAAATTATCACCAACCGTAGGTAAAGCACACTAGCTCAGGTGCTAAACCCCTAAATCCCTTGTATCACTGGGACACGGAAGTTCTCGACTACCGGATTCTAATCACCAAGCCACCTAGAATTAGCTCAACCTAGATGTAACTTGGCTCATGCATTACGTTTTGTGAATTTCTTAGGTTGATATTAGTAGTTAGACTCTTAGCTCAAGGTCTACTTGCTAACGTTGTTTCTACACACAATTGCTCCACGGAATCCCTCCGCAAGGTCTCGTGTTTGCTACTTATGTAAAGAGTCAAAGAACGATTACTTATCCCCCTAACTTTCACTAGCTTTAGATTGAATTAACAAATCAATTTAGTTGGCCACCCCAAACAATCTATCAATCAATCATGAATGTCTTTAAGATCACTCCTATTAGTAAAAACAATCGATAATTATGTGAAAAACTTCAAGATAGAATTTGAAAACAAAAACTTAAATCATATGTTTAAAAACTAGGAATTCATCCTCAATCAATAAAATTAACTACTCATGTTAAAAGAGTTCACACAAAGAATAAGAAAAGAAAAGAATTGTGTGTGTAGAGAGGTGTGTAGAAGTTGTAGAAAACTTCTCTATTTATAGGCTTCAATATTCTCCAATTCTTCCAAGGATTAGAATCCTTTTCCTTTTGCAATTCAACTTCCAAATTCAAGCTTTTCTCAACTCTTCCACCTTCTCTTTCCAAATTTGAGTCTAATTCTCCATCCAATTCCTAGCCCAAGTCTTCACACCCATGAGAGAGGTCCATAGAAAATTCTGGAATTTTGCTCATGGGAAAACTGGGATTGTGGCCGGAATTTGGCCCGAAAACTTCGCCGCCGGTCACCTGAAAATTTCTCCGTCGAGAGAATATTCGACGGAATATTCCGTCCGGTCCTCCGTTAGGACTAACGGTCAAACAGGTCAACCGTCAGTCAACTGTTAGTCAAAGGTCAAGGAGTGAGTCACTGAGTCAGAACCGAGTCAGCTAGCTAACTCGGCTGACTGGTCCTAGCCAGGCCACTTTGCACAGGCCAAGTCTTGTGATGCACAATCCTTGTGCTTCACTCAATACCTACTCAGCCATGATGGCTACTTTCTCACTGCATCTTCATCCCCTCAGCCATCACACAGAAAGCATACAACCAGCACCATCATAGTCTTGCAAGCCCCGCCACCGATGCACCGACCTGCCATTTCATTTCAACCACCAAAGACCACACTACATTAGCTCCATCACGCCTTCGCACTTCATTCCTTTGCAATCTTCATACCGCCAACATTGCAAGACCACGGAGAGCATAGTCTGCCATCTTGTCAATAACCTTTCTCAGCTTGATAGCACAGGCTTCCCTGAGCTTCACATAACCCACAGATCCCTGAGCTGCCAACCCATTTACTCATTCAACTCCGGTGCACATATACAGTATCGGCCACCAGCTACAACCAAAGACTGTCTCGGCAATCCACTGCCATCATCAGCTGCACATTCACCAACCACCAGTGCCTGCTTGACTCTCAATTCCATCTACACCTATAGCTCTGCCTCATATCACCAGTATCATACTCTGGCACAATACAACCTCAGGCCATTCCCTGCCAAATGCAGCATTAGAACCAATTTCAACCTCATGCCAAGTACAATCACAGCACCAGCCTCAGGTCAACAATTGAATCCTGTACCTCCCTGTAATTCCTCAACCTAGTTGCTCCATTGCCCAGCTAACATCACAGCCACAGACCCATTCAACACAGTCTATTCAAGACACAGCTCATTGAGCTCAACAACATCCAAACTCCATTTTCTCATTTCAACAGCAAATTCCATCTCACTTCTTCCCTGTAACCTCCATAACTCATTTCATTGCAGCATCAAGTTCAACCCATTTATCAATTTGACCCCTAAACATACATCTAAGCTGTGAATTGCTCAAGCATTTGTAGACCCCTTCTGAGCTTCATCTAAAATCCTCCATTTCACCCAGCAACTGCAATTGTTCTTGGCATCCATCTCCACCAACAGACCCTAACCTGAGCTCTAGTTCTGCATTGAATCTGAGCCAGACCCAAGTCTTAAACAACTTCTCTCGACTGATTCATGCTTCAGAATCTGATCCAAACTCAGCCCTGATGTTAAATCCTCCAGCACATATCTCGACTTTCAATCTCAATAAACCCTACTCAATCCCCATGAACATCAACAACCCATCTCTGATTTCATCTTCTCCCTGTTCTTCTTCAGTTCTCAGACCCCATAGACCCATATCAATCTTTATCCCGAGAACAATTTCTCAATCTCTCAGTTTAGCAGAGTCTCAATTCCGGCTCTCTATCTTGAATACTAGTCAAGAAAAAGCTTTATTCCTCCTTCCAATTCTCTTCTCCCATGGCAAATGAGAACAACTTGATCTTACTTTAGCAAAGAAGCTGTTGCTTTTGTTCTTCAACCAAAACCCATTCCCCGCATCTCGATCTCCGCCATAGAGCGGCGGCTCACGGCAATTTCGGTTCGAGTGGAAATAATGATTGAGAATACTGAATTTCTCGAGTTTAGGGTTGTAATGAAAGCTGGGTTTGGATCCGGGTTAGGGTATGGGTCCGGGTAGATGGATGGGCTTGGATTATGGGTCCGGGTAGATGGATGGGCTTAGGTTAGGGTGGATCAGACATGTGGGCTTTGGTATGGGTTAGAGTTCAGGGTATGGGTGGATTCAAACACCCACTAAGTACACCCCAAGTGCTATTCTCACTCACTTCTTTTGGATAAGGGACACCTCTTTGACCTCCCCTTAACTATTATTGTCCTTTCTTCAGTAATTTGAGTCACCCCTTAACCTTAGCTGGGCTCCATATAGTATTCCCTCCTTGATGAAATGACAATTTTACCCTTTTGGCTCAAATAGGGTGATTTCTTCTTCTTTTCCTCCGTGCGACTCCAAAGTAGCTACAAAACTCAAAACAAGCGTAAAATACATAATTTACAAGAAAAATAGCAAAGAAAGCATAAACTACTAGATAGTAAATTAGGTGTATTCTACACCTATCAC
>JAJJWW010018560.1:0-37488 GCA_023531295.1 Papaver armeniacum
AAGATATTGAAGTAAACTATAGGTCACCCCTTATCTATATATTTATGATAATACCTAAATTACCCTTTGATTATTTTTGGCTAATGATTAGTTAGTGTTAAGTATATTAGTTAGTGTGATGAAAGTGAAATGATTTTGAATAAAGATTTGAGATTGCAAAATCAGATTTTTGAAAAGAAGTAGAATTATTTGAGAGAGAAAAGTTAGAGAAGACAGGTTGAACACAAAAATGGAAAATAAAATTTTTTTTGAGTTCACTAACCTGGACTACTCGTATGATGATTCAATTGATGATAGCTCATCCGACTCCTCATCTCCTTCCCTCTCCTAGAGTATATGTCAATCTTCACGATCGATCCTGGATATGAATTATTTCTTTAGATGGGTGAAATGTGCTCTTCCCCAAAGCCACCCTCAAGATGAAAACGATGGATTTTACCAACCACAACCCTGAAGTAAGACTCATTTGCAAATTCTGCATACTCTAAACTTAGATAATGTTGGTTGAATTGGCCCTAAAGCATTAAAAAAATGTGAATTTCTAGTAGTAGATTTGCTAGTTCTAGCTACTCCTGTGTGAAGAAACATGCAACCGAACTCATCTCAAAGTGTAGTTCCATGCACTTTTTCTAAACACAGCAGGTTACCGAACTCTTCATTAATGGATATTTTAGAAGTCGGTTGCGGCGAGAGCTACCTAACTCTATAAAGGTAGGATTACAAAGCGTTATGTCTGTTTGACTGAAATGTAACCGAACTTTAGGGTCTATGGAGTTCCTGCTTAGTTCACAACCAATAACTCAACCGAACTTACCTAACATACTTTCACATTAGTGATAAATTTCTATTGGGTCACAACTCTATACTCAACTCCTTAATCTAACCGAACTTACGTATACAATAAAACTTTTGATTCATGTACGTAAAGTCTTAAGAAGTGCGAATCTTGGTTGTCAAACCGAACTCCGAGTCTGGATTCTCCGTAAAAACTTATCATATAACCGAACTTTAGGTCCATAAGTCTTGTTGGTTCTGCAAACTTCATACCAACTCCACTAACTAAACCGAACTTACGTACAATAAAATTTTCATTTGCTATGCACGTAGTTCTAAGCTAGTTGTCAACTCTGCTTGATAAAACCGAACCCCGAAGTCTCTGCCATCCCATGTAACTAACTTGCATTACCTAACCGAACTCTAGGTCCATGAGTTCTAGCTAGTCTCGCAACCTCATAGCTCAACCCACTCACCTAAACCGAACTTACGTACAATAAAATTTTGATTTAGTGTAGTCGTAAACTTCTGGCTAGTTGTCAAATTGCTTCGATTAAATCGAACCTCGAAGCCCGGGCTTTCCGGAGTAAAATTATCATGTGTCCGAACTTTTTCCTGATTGCAATTAATGTGGTTCCATTTCTTGTAGATTGAATGTAAACCTATACCTAATGGATAATCAACTCTCTCCGGCTGGCATGCTTTTTGAAGATACAATCTAATCACTATGTCAATGATTTGGCTTTGATGAATCTATTGATGCGAAGAATTGGGCTTAGAGATCTATGCTGAGCAAAGCCAGCATGTATTTAGTTTCGAACGGAAAGAAAGCCAACCTCGCTTTAAAATGGCTTGTGAGAGAAGTGGAGATCCCCAACTGCTATCTGCTAAGAAGAAGTGCGACTCCGATCGGAAAATGCCGCCCCGGCGCCATGCCCCGCAGCCGTAACTCCCGGATGCCACCGTGATGATAGGCCGCGATCCTGGCTCAGGGCTAGGCAAATGCGTCGCCCATTTGCCATCGTAACAGCGCGTCGTGGGGCATGACGCAGCCTAACTTAGGCTTCCACAACCGCTCCAACTTTCTACCTTGTTCCACGTATGGGTGTGCTACAGTGCTGCAAAAACTCTGCGTACATACGACAAAAACGGGCCTTTTTGAGGCCCTAAACGATGGAATTTGGCTAAATTGTGGCGACCATGTGGTCTTTGGGCCGCTTTCCATCAAAATGGACTCTCTTTGAGCTAAATTACGACATCTGAGCTTTTTCGCCTCCGGGATACGCTATAGCTTGCTCTTGTAGCTTGATAGGTAGTATGAGCATCCACTTGGCCGGCATGCAACTAAGCTCGCTGCACCAATCTCTGCGCCGAGCCGCGCTTAGACAGATAGATATGAGAGGCCAGAAGTGCCGCAATCATCTCTAAATTAGATGATATGAGCGACAACGTGCCTCGGACCTAAGAATGCCACAACCTCATCATGGATGCCACGCACTTTCCCTACTCTAAAGGGATCAGCCATCATACCGTAGTTCATCACGAAGGGACAAGCAACTTATTCCAACTCCGTTTGCTAGGCCGTGGCTAAGCTAATAATGGAAACGGCCTAGTCCGTATAGGTTGTTCCACTTAATGCAATCCAAGTGATGCATGTTTGGTCCGCACATGGCATAATGATGCCTAGCATAAAATGCCCTCTTCACGAGGTTACACAACTATAAATGAGCCTTAGGCATCATTTATACTCTTCTGGCTAGCTTATGAGCTTACTTGGTGCATAGTTGTCATACGCACCATTAACCAACTACCTCCCTATATATGTCTTAATGGAATTTCTACAAGTATGAACAAGGGACCAAAATATTGTTATCAACTCCTAATTGTACATATTCATGGCCGTTGCCATGTATTTCCGAATAACCGGCCAAGATAGCTGCTCACTACTAATGTGCAACCCGATAATCCGGCCATGTTGGCCATCCACCGCTAACCTGGAGTCTCGGCTCATGTCTGGCTGGCCCGTCAGCAACCCGATGTCCGGCCATGTTGGTCGCCCACTGCCAACCTGACGTCCGCCATGTTGGCCGGCCCTTCCGCTAACTCTGATGTCCGCCATGTTGGTCGCATATCGCCAACACATTGGCCAAGGGCCAATGTTCCTTTTTCCTACGCAACGGAAGCTGACTGAAGCTTCATCTCAGCATGGCGCATCGTTTTAGGCATGCAGCCATGCTAAAACACGGGTGTTACATTATCACACTCTTCAAAGAATTTCTGTCCCCAAATTCAAAACCCAAAACTATTGTGGACAATCTCTTCAAGTTGATTTCTTGAGCAAAAGTCCCATACCGCATGCTCTGGGAGATCACGGGTTTCTTCAAGTCTGTATGAACAACAATTTATACCTTGCGAGCACATGTCCCATACCACCCGCCCGGGAATCCAAAAGTGCCCACAACAATTCCAAGAATCGCAAGTGGCCGAAGCACAAGTGGATATCTCGACTTGTATCCTCAATGCGCATCCCATACTACGCACTCCAAAAGTCCCTAAAGTTCACAAGTCTAGAAAGATGTCACCGAAATGACAAGGCAAAACTCAACGCAACACTCGTGAGTGACTCAATCTCCAATGCCAAAGGCAGCTGGGATGCAAGCCACCGTCCCCGACGGATTTACTCGGTTTCCACTCGTAAGTGGGATGCTAGCTGGCCTCGACAACGCACACTCCTTGGCCGAAGCACGTGTGAGGATGATCAGCCCCATTGTCTACCCACCTTCCTGCACCTGGCCTTCTCTGACGCTCGGAAGCGGGTGCCACAGCAGCTCCCAAACTCACGCACTTATACAAGCTCATCGAGCTTCCTGCGATAGTAACTGCCCAAGAAGCTTACAAACTATTTCCGCACAGGCTGGCCTACTATCCAACTCTTAAGCCTGCCGTTAAGAAGATACTTGGGACGAGTCCACCCGCAGCACCCAAGAGTTATCTCTAACTCTCGCTTCTCGATACGCATCAGTGACGGACGTGAAAATTACGCCTTTGGCGCGTTGCCCGCAGGCCTTAACTCCCGATGCGCCATGATGATGAAGCTACGATCCGGCCTTAGGGCTAGGCAAATGCACGCCCATTTGCCATCGTAAGCATGCTCGTGGGTCATGACGCAACCTAACTTAGCTTCCACACCGCTCCAACTTACCCTTGTTCCACCAAAGGGTTTATTAAGAAAGCAAAAACTTGCTTAATACGACAAAAACGGCCTTTAAGGCCCTAAACGATGGAATTTGGCTAAATTTTGGTGA
Organism: Papaver armeniacum; assembly: GCA_023531295.1. Lineage (NCBI taxonomy): Eukaryota > Viridiplantae > Streptophyta > Magnoliopsida > Ranunculales > Papaveraceae > Papaver > Papaver armeniacum. The sequence continues at coordinate 4,080 of JAJJWW010018560.1, forward strand.
CCATGTGGTCTTTGGGCTCGTTTCCCATCAAAATGGACTCCTCTTGAGCTAAATTACGATATTCTGTGTGTTTTTCGCCTCCGTATACGCTATAACTTGCCTTTTGTAGCTTGGATAAGTAGGTATGAGAATCCACTTGATGGCATGCAATCTGAGCCTCACTCAAGTATGGCCACAATCATCTCTTGCGTCGAGCCGCCTGAGCTTGCTGATGATAGCGAGAGGCCAGTGCCGAATCATCTCTAAATTAGATGATATGAGCGACAAACGCGGCCGGACCTGCAATGCCGTGCAACTCATTGCGGCTGCCTACGTAACCCTTCCTCACTCAAAGGGACTCGCGCACATGCATGCAGTTCATCACGAAGGGACAAGCAACTTATTCCAACTCGCTTGCTAGGCCGTGGCTGAGTCAACAATGTGGTATTAGCAAAATGTAATTTTTATTAAAGGATTACTTAACAATGATATACAATTTAAGGAAGTAAAGTTAGATCAAATTAAATCAAATCTAGTATTAATAATAAAATTTAAATTTGGCATTACGGTTCATTACGATTAACTTTTATCGATCTAAGAAATAAGAAATAAATGTAATAATAATAATAAAATATTAATACCAAACAACTATGAAAAATTGTTAGCGGTTATTTACTTATATCAAGTCACATAATGAAATATACAAATAGAGATAATTTTATATTTGGATAATGGTTATAACATTAAGCTATTCTTAAATAATACATGAATTTAAAAATAATTTAGTTATAATAATATAGTTCATTTGAAATTAAAATTCGATTCCAATAAAATAAAATAAATTTTGATGATTAAATTGCTTAAAACGAGGTGAACTGTTTATGAAGTAAAATTTTAAATTACACCAGTTAAGATAAAAGTTTAGAGATTAATTAATCTTAATAAATTAATACTTAGTTAATCCAGCACTGGGGAATAGTGAGGTTTGTAATTCTTATGTGTTCCTGTGATACTTGTTACGTAGGTAATTGTCAGGCATCGCGAACCTAGACAGGGCAACTGCATTCTTGTATCACTAGGCATAGAAGGGAGACTTGCTTCTATTAGTGAACTGATAGATCCCAAATTTTACTTAGAGACTTTATTATAGGGTATCTTCTCTTGGAATTAGAACCAGTGACTTATTGAAATAGAAACCAGTCTTTTGAACCTAGAGCCACAAATTTTAGTTGTAGAAAGCCATATAGGTTTGTGCTTCATTTCATGTTGTTTTTGCGCTTAAATAAGAGAAAGGATTATTCTATAAGGTGGGGAGTTTTTGAAGACTAGAAGGATGGTTCGATTTTCAAGGACGAAAATGAATAAGGTGGGGAGAATGTAAGGACCCTCAAGCTCGCCAACGCTATTTGACTGGTCTAGCGATAATCAAGAGACATTTTAGCCGCTAATGACTCGATTAGTTTGGTATGAACGTTAATTAGTATAAATTAATCTAACAACGATCTAGATACAAAATTAGTATCATTGGATGGATCTCGAAAAGTTACGCGATATGGGTTACTCGAACGTGTCAATCGAATACCAGACGAAGAAGTAATCATGAGATACGTATGAAGCGCAAAATAATCTTTTAATAATTTGGATCGACCTGGCTGCCCATATCATTTTGTTGGGTGCCTTTATCATTTGTCTTTGGCCTTATCAGATCCAGTCGAGTAGATAAGCTCATTTAGCCTTCTTCTTTCTCGTTCTTCCTTTCTTTTCTTTTTTTCTCCTGTTCTTCTTCTCCGGCCAATTTGAGAGATCAAATGTAAGTTTTGAGATCATGCGAAGAAGGGTATGAGCAAGGGATCAATGATGGTGCTGGTGTTGATTCAAGTAAGTAATTCTGTTTCACGGGAAGAGTTAATTCAGAGAGGAAATAAGTTAGGGTTTGTTTTGATTAATATGGGTTGAAGACTTGGAAGACGAAGAGTAGAGTTGTGAATAGATGAAAAAAACGAGGGTTGTGGTTTAATAGCATTTCTGAAGTTGCTTTGGAGATGAATCAAGTAATTAGGGTTTCTGAATTTGGTTCCAAGAATTCGATTAGGGATGAACAAGAAGAAGTTAGAAGATGGGTTTATTCTTAATTGGTGTTTGATGGAAGTTGTGGGGTTGTTCTGAAGATTGATTAAGAAATTGCAGAATTAGGGTTCCTCTGTAAATCAAAGATGGTGATGAAGAATGTTGGGTGTTTATAGTTTGAGATGAGTGTTCAATTGAGGCAAATGAAGGAAGAATTCGACCTCAGTTGCCTGAGCAACACTGATTTGAGGTAATTGCTCTTATTAGTAAAATCAGTTCAATTCCTATATTGGGTTTATAAGTCTTTCCTTGAACTGTGAATGAAGTTTGTTGTGGTATGAATCTGTTTATGAAGATATGATTAAGGTTTAGGTTGTGTTGGTTATTAAGAAGATCATGTGTGTTAGATGATACCGGGATTAAGCTTTAAGAACTGAACTTGATGATGGTGTGGTGTTTGTAAGGTAGTTGAACTGAGATGTATGTATATTTGAAGACGCAGTTGATTAAGAAGATTATGATGTTTGATGCAAGAAGAACTGGGAATTGTTGTGATGCAGGTGTTGGTGTTTAAACTGGAGATTGTTGTAAGCTGAATTGGTAGTGGTGGTTAAATGCTCTATGTAACTGGTATTCAAGAAGTGAATGAATATGGAGTTTTAGATGGATGTAGTGGTGGCTATGTATGATTGTCTTATAGTTAGTGGTGCAGGTAGTATGTACTAGACATATAAGAGGATATGGTAGTGGTTGTATGTGCTGGAAAGAACTGGGGGGTTGCTATATTGCAGCTGGTGATAGTGACTATAGATGAATGCTTAGGGCTTTGCAGAATTTGTTTAGCTCAGATGGTTGCAGTAAATGAGCCTGGTGAGGTGGAGTTAAGATTCTGGTGGAGTTGTGAATGGTGATGTGATTCCAAATGAATTGCAGGCCTGAAGTTGTCGGTGTTATGTGAGTTGTTGGTTTTGGTATGGTAATTGAGCTATGTAATTCAGGTTTAGTAGTGGAGTTTGTTATAGCTAGTGGTGTTGGAAATCTTACAAAGAAGATTGTGAGAACAGTTATAGACATGGAGTTGTTGTTGCTATGTAGATTATTGTTGTAGCAGGTTGTAGATAGAGTGTTGCTTAGAACTGCTCTTGCAGGTAAAGCTTAAATTACAGTTGTATTGAAATGATTAAATTGATGCAATAAATAGATTTAGAGTTACAGCTGTGAGAACCTTTGGCATGTGCAGTGGCTCAGGCTTTAACCCTTGGCCTGTCTGACTGCACTTATTCAGTCTGATTCAGTTTGTCGTTGTCTGACTCAGTTATTCTGACTGAGTTGAACCGGTTTGACCCAGTACTGACTCAGTGGACCTGACCTTGACCGAGTTGACCGATTTAGACCTTAATTGTTGACTCTTACTTTGACTGACGTTGACTGTTAGGTTATCCTTGACCGTCAGTTGACTATGATGAACCTTGTTTTCCTAAATTGATATTTGTGGGAATTAAATAAATGCTCCTCCTTTTCATGGGTCTTCACAAACACCCCTAAAAATTTTAGTTTTTGGCACATCTAAGATTATATTAAGTCAATTCAACCTCCGTAGGAGGTTGAGTTGATGTTTTCACGCGGCAAGAACATACTAGTTCATTTTCATTATCCAAAAAAGTACTAGTTAATTTTCATTATCCACTTAAAAAAAACCCTTTAGGGGTATTTGTGAAGTTCTTTGGGGTATTTGTGAAGACCTTGAAAAGGAGGGATATTTAATTAATGTTCCCTTGATATTTTGGACCCCTTATGGTGCGAATTAGTCTTTGGTTTTTTCTACAAAGTTATAGATATTTATGAGACTTAGCTAATGGATTATATAGCCCAATTGAATTAGTAACTTTTGCATATGCTAAAGATAGATAAATAAAAGGTTTAGAACCTTAAATGGGCCTAGAATTGTATGATTCTTGTGTGAGCCATTTTGGCTAGATTCTTAGAGTTCTTATATGATTAACAGTTAGTTATTAACAACAATCGATTCAAATGATGAACCAGTGGATCGTGGATCTCGAGGTAGGCGTGGCCTTTCATCAAAAGATGTGAGAATTTACATTTAACTCTTTTGTGATTATTGTTGTTTTCTTTTACAAGAGTTTATGTTTAACAAATTCATGCATTGTCTGATTGTGTATTCCCACTACACCATTTTTAGGGATTCGCAACGGATCCTGGCCGTTGCTGACCGGGCTCGCAACGGCAAAGTGACGTTTCAAAACACGGTGTTGCATTTTTTCGCAACGGCATAAGCGCTGTTGCGACTCTTGGTCAGCAACGGAGATTCGCAACGTACCGTGCCGTTGGGACCCTGTTTATTCGCAACCAAGGTCTGTCGTTGTTAACCTGTTTCTAATTACAGGAATATCCCTACCCGGAACTAAAATATTATTTGTTCTGGTTCTAATTTCGGATTGGTTCTAACTTAGCAAATGAATACAGACGTTGCTAATTTTTTGCAACATCAAAAAAAAGGTCAAGTCTTCATTGACCTGGTCAAAATCCATTCCCCCAGCATAGTTACCCGGTTCCCCATATTCAAACATTCCACGAGATATACAAACCATGATACATTCATTCACTTTCATTTCCACATTCACCATTATGAAAAAAGAATTCTTCCATTGAAGTTAACAACAAGTATGAGTATTTGATACAAACTATGTCATTCATTTAATGGACATAATACGAGAAACATACTTAATTCCTAAGTTCGGTTTGTAGAAAGTTACGAAATTCCTAAGTTCGAAAATCCGAAGTTCTTCTAACTTAAATCTCTATAAGGAGATACTACATTATAACTTACAAATCTTGCGGTTTGTTAAGGGACCTCATCGGTTTCGCTTTGCTGCTTTGTTCTCCAACCTTTCGATCTCATGAGCATCATTCAATTAACTCACGAACAAAGCATCACAAATTCTTCTAATCGAAGCTAATACAAGGATGCAAGATAAATAAACAAATGGATTAACTACAATACAACAACAAAGTTACAGATGCAAGTGAACTACAAACTGAATATGCTACTAAGCTAAAGCATGAGATGGAGATAAACAACTGAGTTATAACAACATCAAGAAAATAGAAGACTAAACGCATATATATAATACTTGAGCTGAAATCAGTAAGATGTGACCAAAGAAACAATTACACAACTAAGGTATTAATCCCTAGAATTAGTTGTCTTGCTACGGTAGAACTAAGCACAGATTAAATTATTCAGTTTCATAAGAGTTAATGCAACAAATCACAATTCTTCTAACAACCTATGATGCAAGACATACAAGGTGAAAGTTGTGTGAACCATCTCTATTCAATTAAGCATAAGAAGAACAACTGTGATATAAAATCTACTAACCCACAAACATCCCTATCACTACTTATATGGTTCTGTTACTCTTGCTACCAACGAGTGAGGGTATGAGTAAATACCAGATCCATACAGAGATAGCATCTTTAGATCTTGGATGTAATACTTGGTTAAGTGCAAAGCTGTAAGGATTAGGGAACACACAGTGGTTAGGTTGTTAACTTAAACTGTATATTATACAATTTAAGGTCAAAATTGTTTGCACTAGTACTACAAGAACTGTTAAAGAACAGAAGGACAATCTTGCAGTGAGCGAGATCACTTAAATATGATCTATCCTGGCTGGGCTTGTACACAATGTAGATGCCAAAAACACAGGTGATAAATAAACCTGTTGTTTGTGGGTGAAAATGGTTTATGCTGATTTCGGTAATTTCGGGTGTACGAGTGAGAAAAAATTTAAACCCTAAACAATGTACTGCAAGGGAGTACTTTAGATTCGAGAGATCAATCTGTACAAATCCAGCCTAAACCAAGAAATGGCCGTTCCAGACTTGCTTCGATCACAAAGTGGAGGAGAATGGGTTGGTTTTGGGGAGGGAAGCAAGGAAAGTGATGAGACTAGAATAGTTGATTCTGGAAGAGTAGTTGTGTTACTACGACTTGTATCAGAAAAATGGGAAGGCTAACAAATGGTAAGCTAGCAAGTATTTTCTGAGTGTTGTATATTCCCGAATGAAGGTAAGACCTATTTATACAAGTCGAAGTGAAACGTACCCTAGTCTCATTAAGGAATGGAAAAATGGGTAAGTAAATGGGAGGAGGTGATAACCGTATGCATGGAACTTGATGTTCCATAAAATCGTTAACGCATGAAATTGATATTCCATAAAAACATTAACGTATGGAATTGATGTCCCATGAACGTTTCACTTTTAACTCCATGTATTTACTAACCGCCTCACCCTTATGACACTTCCTTATGACGGGCGTAATGTACGCCGCATGTTGTAAACCGCCAAACCAATACCCAAAGAGGATCCCCCAGTTTGTGATATGTGTTGATGTCTCGAATGTTTTTGTGGAAAACATGTAGCATAGGGTTGTTGCCTGGCAAGTCGAGCTCGGGAGACTTGGTAGCTTGGTGACCTTCGACGGTCGAGATTTTGTATCTTAAGAGGAAAGGTAGCCGTTTATCTTTGCACGCTTACGTTCGTTGGTGGTCGCATAGGGAAGGCCAGCATGGTGGCGCGGCTAGGTTAGCATGCCATTGGCATGGCATGGTGGCGCGGCTAGGTTGGCATGCCATTGGCGTGGCATAGAGGCGCGGCTAGGTTGGCATGCCGTGGCCAAACTTAGGTTTTCGGGCTAAAGGTTACCATGCGTCGTCTGGTAACCTTGGAGGGCTAGGATTTGCTTCTGGGATTGAAGGGGGACCGTCGATTGTCGCACGCCTTCGTTTTGGTAGCCGCGTAGGGAAGGCCATCATGGTGGCGCGGCTAGGTGCGCTTGGCATGTGGGGCCAAGGGTTTGGCAAGCCGTTGGCACATGGTGCGGCTAGCATGGCTAGGTGCGATTTGGCTTGGCATGTGGGGCCAAGGGTTTGGTAAGCCGTTGGCACATGGTGCGGCTAGAGTGGCTAGGTGCGGTTTAGCTTGGCATGTGGGGCCAAGGGTTTGACAAGTCGTTGGCACATGGTGCGGCTAGCATGGCTAGGTACCAAGGCAAGGTGTGGCTTGGCTTGGCATGTGGGGCCAAGGGTTTGGCAAGCCGTTGGCACATGGTGCGGCTAGCATGGCTAGGTGCCAAGGCAAGGTGTGGCTTGGTTTGGCATGTGGGGCCAAGGGTTTGCCATGGGCGCATGGCGTGGCTAGCTTGGCTAGGTGCGGTTTGGCTTGGCATGTGGGGCCAGGGGTTTGCCATGGGCGCATGGCGTGGCTAGCTTGGCTAGGTGCGGTTTGGCTTGGCATGTGGGGCCAAGGGTTTGCCATGGGCGCATGGCGTGGCTAGCTTGGCTAGGTTTGTGACCAAGCTAGGGTTTTGGGCCAAAAGTTCGTTTGGTAACCTCGGACGGCTAGGATTTGCTCCTGGGATTGAAGGGCGACCGTTGATTGTCGCACGCCTTCGTTTTTGGTAGCCGCGCAGGGAAGGCCAACAAGGTGGCGCGGCTAGGTTGGCATGGGGCCATGGCAAGGTGCGTTTGGCAAGGCGCGGTAGGTGTGGCTGGCATGGTTTGCCATTGTCACTGGGGTGCGGCTAGCATGGTTGGAATGCTTTGGCGCGGTGGCTGGCGTGGTTTGCCATTGGCACTGGGGTGCGGCTAGCATGGTTGGCATGCCTTGGCGTGGTAGGTGTGGCTGGCATGGTTTGCCATTGGCACATGGATGCGGCTAGCATGGTTGGCATGCTTTGGCGCGGTGGCTGGCATGGTTTGCCATTGGCACTGGGGTGCGGCTAGCATGGTTGGCATGCCTTGGCGCGGTAGGTGTGGATGGCATGGTTTTCCATTGGCACTGGGGTGCGGCTAGCATGGTTGGCATGCCTTGGCGCGGTAGGTGTGGCTGGCATGGTTTGCCATTGGCACTAGGGTGCGGCTAGCATGGTTGGCATGCCTTGGCGCGGTAGGTCTGGCTGGCATGGTTTGCCATTGGCACAGGGATGCGGCTAGCATGGTTGGCATGCTTTGGCGCGGTAGGTGTGGCTGGCATGGTTAGCCATTGGCACATGGATGCGGCTAGCATGGTTGGCATGCTTCGGCGCGGTAGGTGTTGCTGGCATGGTTAGCCATTGGCACATGCAGTGTGAGAATTAGGGTTTTGGCCTGTCGAAACCCTAATCAACATTAAAAAAAGGTACCCTGGTAATTTTCTTGCAGACAAATTAAAGGGGTCAATAAATGTGCTTGGTTTGGACATTATTACTCAAGTTCTGTGAAGTCACTGTCTGACTAGGGTTTTACGATTTTACCCCTAAGCTAAAGACCACCATCAATATTAAGTCCCCTGCTTAGCTCGGAACAGGTGCCTTGTTACGAGGTAAGCATATGATGGTGACAGACAAGGACGGAATCAAGATGTAAATCATTGCAAAGATAGTCAGGAAAATCCGACTAACCTTTTTGAGGAGTGAAGAGAGTCCTTGCTTCCGGTGTTGGTGGCCCTGCGTAAGTTGTACTGGGGATGCAGACCGTGGAGTGGTGAGACGAAATTTGCTGGCTTGGTCTGGCCGTACATCACTGAGGCAAAGCGGGCGCAGTCTTGGAATGCAAAGCTTAGTGGATGGCTTGGCACGTGGGGCCAAGAGGTGGCGTGGTCTTAGGAAGGCGACCATGGCGGATGGCTTGGTGTATGAGGCCAAGGAAATGAAGTAGACGGCTTGGTGTGGTCACGCCAAAGCATGGTTTGGTGAGGCAAGGCATGCATGGGAGGCTTGGCACGGCTGTGACTTGTCTTTGCGGCCCGATTGCTTCTTATTCGATGCCAATGGGAAATCCTTTCCCATTTCGAACATTAAAGTATCACACCCTCTTATCCCGCCTAGCTTTCATTGGGGTTTTGATGAGGCGTTTTGTTTGGGACTGATTTCCCGGCCGTGATTCCATCACATTCCGCCTATTCAGCATGCGTTTCTCTTTCTTCCTTTAGGGTTCCCACAATATTTACATCTGGTGAAGTTGTGTCGTCTTCCCAGTTTTCAACAAAGATTTCTTCTCTTCAAGTCCAACTTTCATCATGTCGATCAGAAGTGAATCGTCCTCGAGCCGACCAGGTTCTCCAGCCAAACGTGCTAGGTTTGATTCTTGCGACAATTTTCCCATCTGAGTCATTCAACAAGTGTTTCTTTATTTGCCAGTGAATAATGAAAGTTTTCCTTCTGTGTAGAGATATCCCTTCGGAGCATGTGTTACCGTCATTGATGAAGATGATTTGGTTACCCCTTTTTCTTCGAGTTCGATCCTACCAGCCGCTGTAGATCTTGATAACGCCGACTTAGGAATTTCTTGCCATGAGCATCCCAATGCAGGCTTGTCGTTCGGAACCCGCATGAGGTCTCTTTCCTCTAACTACCGAAACGTTGGTGGGTTTCTGATGCGGAAAGAATTCGTAACTATGTATACAAAGATATGAAGGGCGTACGGCCATATTGCCACCAGGAACGTGGTGCAATATTGTTCGTCCGCTTTAGTTTCTATAGTGAATTATCTCCTACCGATGATTGTTGAAATGGAGAGTATGTCTATCTGTGCCGTCGTGGAAGTAACTATTCAAAAGTGGGAGAACATGGTGTCTACCTGTGAATCTCTGAAGTTCAATGTTAGTTGGTTGCGGCATCGTATTGAAATTGTGAAGGTTGATGAGTGGTATTCTTCTTGACGTGGTCCCCGCTACGAAAGCTATTCGAAAGAGAAGAAAACTCTTGCCATGGAGTCTCGGAAGGTGGAAGAGTCAATCCAGGAACTTGAAGAGCGGGGACCGAGAGGTATCAAAGCTGGTTAAAGATGATGCTTTCGGGGATTACAATATTTTGGACGGGCTTTTACGAGTTGTGTGGTTGTGAGATGTTTGGTTTCTTTCTGGGTTTTAAGCATGCTCTTGCTCTTTCTCTTCTTCTTCTTCTCTTTTTTATTATTATTATATATATATATATATATATATTTATATTTATTTTTTTTGAAAGAACAAGAGAGTTTTATTGATTTGCTTTAATCAAACGAAAAGAAAAGACTCGATATTTGGGGTATGGAAGAAAGTGGAAAGATGACTGGCTATCCGTGCCTGTGATACGGCGGGGAGAGGCGGTGGTCAGGCGTAGTATGCCTTAAGCCATTTCCCGTTGATGACTGCTCCAGTTTTCCTCCGTCCTCTTTAATGACTTTGTAATACCCACTGTTGTACGCTTTCGTGACTATATAAGGACCTTCCCACTTTGCAGAGAATTTCGGTGCAGATACGTCTTGCTGGATGTGTTTAGCAGTCTTCAGTACCAAATCTCCTACTTGAAAAATCCGAGGTTTCACGGTTTTGTTGTACACTCTGGAAACCCTATTTATGTATGCTTGTGCGTGCTCTTCCGCATTAGCCCTTCTGGAGTCTACAGTGCCCAATTCCGCGACTCTAGCACTCAAAGCTTCAGCTTCATTCCATCGCACTCCGCTTGCTTCGGCAATCCTAGACGATGGGATTTTAACTTCCGTCGGGAGGATAGCGTCTGCCCCATAAACAAGAGAATAGGGAGAGACCCCAGTGGAACTTCTTAGTGATGTCCGGTACGCCCAGAGTGCCATTGGCAGTTGCTCATGCCATGCCCGAGGATTATCATGCACTGTGTCATTGAGTATTCGGATCGAGTTTTGTTGGTGCTTTCAGCCTGCCCGTTCCCTTGGGGGTAGTATACAGTGGAGAAGACTTGCTTAATCCCGTATTCCTCGAGTAGCTCTCGTACTTGCTTGTTCGCGAAAGGGGTGCCATTGTCGGCAATGATGTGTTTAGGCACGCCAAAACGGCAGACAATGTATTCCTTAATGAATGTCGCGATCGTGGCTCCGTTCATCCCTCGCAAGGCTATGGCTTCGACCCATTTGGTGAAGTATTCGGTTGCTGTTATTATGTACTCGTGATGTTATGAAAGGGCCACAGACTGCTTATTGAGTGTAGGAGAGTTGTCGGTACATGGATAAGGTTTCCGTGGATATGACATTTCTTGTACCTCTGGACGAAAGCAGCTTCGTCATCCTCCATGGTTGGCCAGTAGTACTTCTCATGTATCTGGAGAAATAATTTCCGCTTTCCTTGATGTTCGCCTTCGTGCATCTCTTTCAGCATGATTGGGATCTTTGCTTCGTTCAAACATCGCAGAAGACTTCCTCCAAAGCTTTTACGATATAGGATTCCTTCGTGAAATACGAACCTCTCGGATCTCTTTTTTATTTTGGCTGCATCCTTCTTATTGGTGGGGAGTATGCCATCACGAAGGTAATTGACGTATGGTTCCTACCAGTCCCCAGTGCGACCAATGTTGAAAATTTCTAATTGATGCGGCGGCGCTTGACAGTTGGAACAAGTTTTTTGAAGTAACCGAGCTTGGACCTCCATTTCCGGCTAGAAGTAGCCAAGGCGTTGCAAACGGCGATAGAGGGTTACCACCAATGTCTATCCGCAGATCTCATCATGGATGCGGTTGAGTTGTTGTTGTGCTTCTCCCTCTCCGAGGAATCTTGACAAGGAGCCGTCTGGATTTCGATGATATAGCACCCCTCGGAGCATGAAGAAATCGCGCAAGGTTTTGAGACTGACCTTTCCTTGAAAGAGTGAGCTGTTAAGTTCTTGGATAATCGGTGTTCTCCAGTCATCAACTTTATCTTTTCTGGGTTGTGAGAGCCATGTTGAAGCCACAGTTCGTCTCTTTACTGTCAGGGTTTCTTCAAGACCTTCAAATCGCAGTTTCGATGCTAACGTTGCTAGGCAGTCAGCGTGTTGGTTGTTGCCGCGCCCAATATGGGTTACTATTGCGTCGGCGAAGTAGTTCAGCAGTCTTTGCGCCTCGGCTCTATATGGGGCTAAAGTTATTTCTTTCAGTGCGTATACTCCGTTTACCTAGTTGACCAGTAGTTTAGAATCCCCCCTTATTTCCAGACGTGTGGCTCCGGATCGTTTAGCCAAGGATAGCCCGATGAGAAAAGATTCGTACTCTGCTGAATTGTTGGTGCAGAGGAAGTCTAGCTTGAAGGAGTGTGAGAAAACTTCACCAGTCGGGGATACTAGAACTACACCGGCTCCTCCCGTACTGTTGTTAGGGGTAGCGGAGCCGTCGAAGAACAATAGCCATGTTTCTTCTTGGATGAAGGAGATTTCCGGAAAGTCCCTAGGGAGGTCCTCACGTAGCGTTACGGTATTTTCTCCTGGAAATACCGCCAGCAAATCTGCAACTGCCTGTCCTTTAATAGCTCTCGGAGAAGCACATGTTATGTCGAATTCTGACATCTGGAGGAGCCATTTGGCCGGTCTTCCTATCAGGGCCGGTTTTGAGAGGAGGAACTTTACAGGATCAGATTTGGATATCAGCACCACTTTATTGGACAATAGGTAGTGCCTGAATTTCTGGATGGAGTGGATCAAAGCTAGGCACGCCTTTTCTGCTTTGGGATACCTAAGTTCGGCATCTCTTAAAGTCCGACTGAAGTAGTATATGGGGTGTTCAACCCCTTCGTCATCTTCTTGGGCGAGGAGAGCTCCGACAGCAGTGTCGCTGAAAGCGATGTAGAGGTGTAACGGTCTTCCTTGCATGGGTGATTTCATGACGGCTGGGGAAGATAACGTCTACTGAATTTTTCGGAACGCTTCTTGTTGTAGTGTGGTCCAGACAAATCTCGCTCATTTCTTCGGTAAGGGGGTAAACGAAGCGACAAGTTGAGCCAATCCGGGTATGAAGCGGCGAATGTAATTTATTTTACCCATGAAACTCTGGAGTTCTTTCACGTTTTGCGGCGGTGGCATTGTGAGGATGGCTTGCGTTTTGATTGGGTCAACCTTGATCCCTTCAGCGGTTACCTGGAAGCATTGGAATTTGCCAGAGGAGACACCGAAGGCACACTTCAATGGATTTATCTTCAGTTTGTATTCGCGACATCTTTTGAACACCTGCCACAGGATTCCTGTGTGGTCTGCCCGAGTTTTTGACTTGACCACTATGTCATCTACATAATCTTCAACTTGCTTGTGCATCTGTTGATAGTGGTTTTAAACAAAGGGTAAAATCGTATAAACACCCAAATAACCTAATGTTACCGGTGACACATTTATTAGAACGTTTAATGCATGTAGTCAGTAATTAATAGGGGGTATTTTTTCAAATTAGGGTTACAACGAACAAAACCCTAATTCCCCTCCGTGCCAATGGCAAATCATGCCAGCCAAACCTAGCCCAAGCTAGCCGCGCCATGCCAAACACACTCTGCCTTGGCCTTAGCTATGCTAGTCACACCAAACGCGCCAAAGCATGCCAACCATGCTAGCCGCACCTCCGTGCCAATGGCAAATCATGCCAGCCACACCAAACGCGCCAAAGCATGCCAACCATGCTAGCCGCACCTCTGTGCCAATGGCAAATCATGCCAGCCACACCTAGCCCAAGCTAGCCGCGCCATGCCAAACGCACTCTGCCTTGGCCCTAGCTATGCTAGTCACAACAAACGCGCCAAAGCATGCCAACCATGCTGGCCGCGCCTCCGTACCAATGGCAAATCATGCCAGCCACACCTAACCCAAGCTAGCCGCGCCATGCCGAACGCACTCTGCCTTGGCCCTAGCTACGCTGGTCGCACCACGCCAAGCCAAACACCCTTACCTTGGCCCTAGCCGCGCCAAGCCAAACACCCTTACCTTGGCCCTAGCCGCGCCATGCCAAAGTAGCGCCGCGCCTAGGCTTGCAAACCGTGCAACCTAGGCCAAATTGGCCACGCATGCCATTGGCACATGCCAACACGCATTATTTGGTAGCTTTTCTTACCGGGACGTGGCCCTAATGGCCGAGCATGCCATTGGCACATGCCAACACGCTCATTTGGTAGCTTTTCTTACCAAGCCGTGGCCCTAATGGCCAAGCATGCCATTGGCACATGCCAACACGCTCGTTGGTAGCTTTTCTTACCAAGCCGTGGCCCTAATGGCCAAGCATGCCATTGGCACATGCCAACACGCATCGCTGGTAGCTTTTCTTACCAGGCCGTGGCCCTAATGGCCGAGCATGCCATTGGCACATGCCAACACGCTCGCTGGTAGCTTTTCTTACCAAGCCGTGGCCCTAATGGCCAAGCATGCCATTGGCACATGCCAACACGCATCGCTGGTAGCTTTTCTTACCAAGACGTGGCCCTAATGGCTGAGCATGCCATTGGCACATGCCAACACGCTCGGTAGCTTTTCTTACCAAGCCGTGGCCCTAATGGCCAAGCATGCCATTGGCACATGCCAACACGCATCGCTGGTAGCTTTTCTTACCAGGCTGTGGCCCTAATGGTCGAGAATGCCTTTGGCACATGCCAACACGCTCGCTGGTAGCTTTTCTTACCAAGCCGTGGCCCTTATGGCCGAGCATGCCATTGGCACATGCCGACACACATCCCTGGTAGCTTTTCTTACCAGGCCGTAGCCCTAATGGCCGAGCATGCCATTGGCACATGCCAACACGCATCGTTGGTAGCTTTTCTTACCAGGACGTGGCCCTAATGGCCGAGCATGCCATTGGCACATGCCAACATGCATCGCTGGTAGCTTTTCTTACCAGGACGTGGCCCTAATGGCCATGCGTGCCATTGACACATGCCAAACACGCACGCTAGTTGCCTAACTTGCAAGCCGTGCAACCTAGGACAACTTGGCCGTACGTGCCATTGACACATGCCAAAACCCACGCTGGTAGCCTAACTTGCAAACCGTGCAACCTACCACCAAGGCATTCCGCACACGCCATTGGCACATGCCACACACGCCACTAGCAGCTCTGGCATTGCCACTTACACTCAACGTACAACCTACCACCAAGGCATTCCGCACATGCCATTGGCACATGCCACTCACGCCACTAGCAGCTATGGCATTCTCACTTTCACTCAAGGTGCAACCCACAACAAAGGCATTCCGTACATGCCATTGGCACATGCCACACGCACCACTAGCAGCGCCACTTGCACTCAAGGTGCAACGAACACTTGAGACATCAACACAAACTGGGGGATGCTTTCCAGGGTCTTGGTTTGGCGGTCACAACATGCAGCGTACACTACGCTCACATTAAGAAAGCGTGAATAGGAATAAAGCGGTCAAATAAATGAGGAAATAATGGTGAAAACGTTTTCACCCATAAACACCATGCGGTTACCACCTCATCCCATTATTTGACCCTTTACTCTCTTCCTTCATGAGGCCAGTGGCGTTTCAATCTCGACTTGTATAAATAGGTCTTACCTATTTCCACCGGACAACAAGTCTCGGTCGGAGAAAAACACAACACTCTCGGAAAAGGCAACTTTGCAAGCTCTCCAAAAAGCTTTCATCTCTTGCAAGCTTCCGAAGCTTTCACTTTACGATACAAGTCGAGACACTACTCTCCCGGAATTATTATGGTCTCAACACCTTTCTTTGCTTCCCTCCCCAAATCAACCCTTCTCCTCCACTTTGTGACCGAAGCAAGTCTGGAACGGCCATTTCTTGGTTTAGGCCAGACTTGTACATATTGATCTCTCGAATCTAGAAAGTGCTCACGTGCATCACATTTGTTTAGGGTTTAAACCAGTTTCTCACTCACCTACCGAATTTACCAAAATCGGCGGAAACGATTTTTACCCATAAACAATTGGCGACCACAGCTGGAGGATTGATCTATCAGTTACAATACCAACTCCGACTCCTGATTTCGTTTCCCGAACGTCAAATCCCAACATGGTGGAACTCGAGTCCCGGAGCGGCTGCCGAGAACACCGGCCAGAACGCATCCCTGATGCATCTCTCCCAATAACGTTGTTGCATCACCTGCTGACTACAGTAACATCGAATGCACTCCCTCAAGCGTAACGCCGCCAATCACTAGGGCCAGAGCTGCTGCCTCCTCTAGTGTCTCTGCACAACCCTCTAATCATGGCAACGAAAATATCTCTTCGGGTGTCACGCCACCAGTCACCAGGGCCAGAGCCGCCGCTACGGCCCCAAATGCTTCGTCTAGCATGGCGCCTCCGACCACAACTAAGGTTCCAACTACCCGCCGACGGGACGAGAGACCGGAGGGACCGAGAGGAAGTCGTCCTTATGTCACCATCAGCGATTTGATGGAACGACAAGAGATGCTCGCGAGAGCAGAGGACGGATATGGTTTCAACGCAGAAGGAGGTACTCATCTTTCTCAAGACCCTGACAGAGCGACTACCACGTGAGTCGCGTCCTCCAAAGCCGCTTAGGAACGTCTCCAACAACCCCGATGCCAGCACCTCGGCGGAGCACGCCTCCACGGATAAGGAAACTCGCGCTAGAATCCCGTTAGAAAGAAATCAGCGGCCCAACTTCGTCACGCGGGAAGATCTGGAACAACTTCTCCGCAACCGAATCAAGAATGATGAATTGGACGTGCATCATCACCAACCCCCTTACCCATCCAAATGCAGAGAATCCCTCTCCCAAGGGGTACTCTTCTCCTCAATTTACCCTGTACAATGGTACCGGGAGTGCACATGAGCATGTCTCCCGTTTCCTGGAATCCCTAGGTGAACATGAATATAATCACGTTCTTCGCTTAAGGGAATTCTCAAAATCACTTACTGGAAGGGCGTATACATGGTACAACTTGACATCCCACCGAACATCATTCCCAAGCTGGAGTAGCATGGTCACTGCGTTTTACAAGAAATACTTCTTCGTGTCTGAATAAGTTACTTTCTCAGACCTCGGAAGAATGTACCGGTGGGATAATGAACATTCGAATGATTTCGTCAAAAGGTTCAGGGTTCAAGCACTCGACTGTCACGACCCAAACGTGACCGAGCAACAGCTGGTGAACGCGTGCATCAATGGTATGGTTCCTATTTACCACGCCCTGCTGGAAAACTTACGCTTCCAAACGTTCTCCGAACTCCATGAAGCCGCCAGACGATCCGCAACAACAACACCATCATTACTAGAAAAAGCTAGTCCAATTCAAACCGAAGACACGCGTGAAACTCGCGGGAGTAGACGCCTCATCAGCAAGCAATTTAATGCCGGCTCATCCTCCGTGAACATAGTAAACGAAAGGGGAAAAAGGAAATCCCCAACTACGAGCCACCGACCAAAACGTGAAGCGCCGGGCGCAACGGAACCCCGCCACGAAAGACCGTCACTAAAACTCCCATGCAACATCATGAGACCGAAGGAGATACCCTTGATTTCCCGTTTCCCATCGAGGAGGTGATTGACCTCCTAGAAGCACAGGTTCAAGATGATGTTATCAGGACTGCCACCTCCCAGGACGTCCACCAAGCGAGGCGAGATGGCGAACCCCAAGTACTTCCATTTCCACGGTTCGTTCACCACACGACCAGCGATTGCAACAGACTAAAGCATATTTTCAAAGAAAGGATAGAAGCGGGAGGACTCCAACCAGGAGACGGAAGAGTGCATCAAGACCCACTCCCGATAAGAAAGCTGCGGGTCCTCGGGGACTCCGTGCACGAGACTGTACAATCCATGATGCAAAATGTATGCGAAATTCTCTATCTTTCCAAGATGCAGCGCCAAGATATTTTCGCTGACTCTCAATCGTGTTGTATCCTACCAAACGACTTTTCTCTCCCCGGAAACCACGCCGGGGCCCAAGCTTCCCAAACAGGCAAAACCAAAAAGGAGAACTGGGGACTGCTGACCACGTCCGTTAAGAGGTAACGGAATTTGACGACACGCTCATCGACACGGCCTTTGACCACAACATCATTACTTTCAAGACACTAAAGGCGCGGGATTCACAAAACAAGACGCTACCTATTCCCCGTCCGTGATTAAGAACTTGAGAGGAGAAACTTTGAACGCACATGGCTACATCAACCTAGAGATCAAGATGGGAGACGCCATAACGCATAGCAAATTCCGCATTGTCAAAGAACTAGATCATGACATGATATTGGGACGCTTATGGGTGCTCGACAACAAAGCGAAATTGGATATGCACCCTCTGCCGACGTCCACGCCCGAAGGAATTTCCAACAAATCATCTCACTTGGTTATCGCATCAACGAACTATTGAAGGAACCCAGACATCCGGAGAGGACCCGTTGGCGCTAGATCATGGTTTTCAAATGCAAGTAAGTCGACCGAGCAACCTTTTCGCAACCAGTCTTTCCTTCCCCCATTCCGTCATGGGGACTCGGCGCGATGCGGCACAAACGCTGTCAAGAAATGTGAATGGGGAGCTGGACCATTTGAACACTTTGCAAGAAGCTTGGAAACTTCTATTGAAACCAACGAAGCCAAGACTCAAATGGTTGCACGACGTCTGAACCCGTTTTCAATCGGAGATGTAGTTGTCAAGGAAAGCTCGTTTCAAGTTGGGAGGATGACAGTAAAAATGGCTATTCAAACTGATTCGCCCGATGAAAGAAGACAGGCAGTATCTGGTTGTGGATACCCTTTTGGGAGGATATTGCAAGCTCATCAATGCAGACACACCTGAAGGCGTGATAATTCAATCGCGATGGCTCAAGGTCTCCAATCCCTAAAACGCTGTACCTCCCAATCACTCCCCCCTTTAGTATTTCCTTTAACTATTCCTCTTAGTAGTTGTACTCCCCCGAGATGAATATACCGTTTGTATTTTTTTCCACAGGATTCCCTTTTAAGTCAAAAAAAAAAAAGCATAAATACATCTCTTTCCAAGCAAATTCTCCGGATATCGAGAAATACATCAGATAAACCCAGAAAACCATTGCAGAGCCATCATGCCACAACCTCTTTCAAAAAATATATATGAAGCAAAATGTTGACTGATGAAGAAGAAGGTAAAGATGAGTTTACGAAAAAAGAAAAAAAAAGGGGGGGGGGCATCAGGGGAACTAAAGCAGCTAACAGAAATAACAAAAGGGAAGAACTAGCCCTCGTAGGATGGTGATGTGGTTTTATGTTGTTGTAGAAAAGTGGTAAGAAAGATGTCGTTCACTCAGACTTGTGAAGATTCAATTTTAGGTTCAAACTCAATAGAAAACTTACAAAGTTGTTATCAAGATTATAAAAAGCACCGAGACTCAGGATTCCACCATTGACCAATTAAGTGATTCAATCTAATCAATATTCATGCAATTCTTTGCGTTTGAAGTGATTCGAATTTATTTCCTCTAGTAAATTTTCGAAGTAACAATTGTATACATCAAGCATGAAACATCAAAAGTCTTAAACTAAGCATGCTCCATCAAAACGAATCACAATCATTCAATAAAAATCAATTTTCCAATATTAGTTCCATGCAAATAATCATAAAAGAAATTGCAAAAATTAATTAAAATAGAAATATACCACTCTTCATGGAACAATGGCTTCCTCCGTCGCCTCGGCTAAGGGGTTTAGCTCCTCATGTTATTCATGTGCTCAAAGTAGGTGTTCATAGCTCAAAAGGGTGAAAAACAAGAGAAAACTACTAAAGCAGCGAATTTGTAACAGATATAATTGTTCTGAGAAGTCACCGTTACTGAGAGGAACCCTAAACTGATCTGTTGCGAATTCGATTAATTGTTGGAAAAATTGTTACAGAACTGTTACAAATTGATTAAATTTGAAACTAAAGGCCACGGATTCTGCGACTTTCCTTAAGTGCTGTTGTGTGTTCTCCTTCTTCCTCGTGCCTGTGAATTGTTAAATCGTCTCTGCAACTCCTAAACTTCTCTGCAACTACCCCCTAAGGTCTCGACCCTCTTTGTGAACTTCCCGCGGCTCTTATATACACCTCCAGACCAATAAAATCTCGAGTAAATCTTTGGAATATTTTTTTTTTCTTCCGTTCACACCAAGTCACGGGAATATCTCCCTTTCTTTCCTCTGTTGGCTTCTGTGCTATCAAAATCTTTCCTAGGATATAGTTGCCGCTAGTAGAGGATATCCTCTCTTCCCATTCCCACGTAACTCCCTGTCCCAGGCATCGTCGATTGCATTTAGCGTATGCAACAAGCCTTTAAACCCCTAGGTGGCCCTAGTGGCCGAGTTATAGTCTCAGGAGGGTTTACAAGAGATATACCCACAAAACCTTTACTTCAGACCCTAGCTATCTACACAGAACCTTGGAAGGCACTAAAGAATCTCCTTGGTTGGCATACTTATTGACTACAAGAGGAAGTACCCTGATGCGAAATTCCAATTGCTGTACACGAGTTTGTACTCAAGCATACTAAAATTCATATATAGGTGACAGAGCTCTACTCAGATAGTTTCTGGACATTATAACCGGAGTCAAACTAATCACATGGATAGATAAAGAAATGGATATAGAAAAACATAGATGGTTTTGATGTTGACTAAGGTGAACGGTGTTTCTCATATCTCGTCGAAGGCCCTTTGCCAAAATGAACCTATCCTAATGGGTGAGATACGAGTCGGACTAATATCAACACACCGGCATATACAAGGGAACCGGTGTCGATAATCCTAACTCTAGGTCAACACAAGCTGGCATATACAAGGGTTCCGGTGGTCGACTTTATTGAATTTATTCCGGTTGGTCGAGATGGTTTGGTCTCACTTTTTTTTTTTTTTTGGGGGGGGTATCTCAATCACTCTAATTCACCCTAGCATTGATAACAACTTGAATCGTGAGCCCCACTTAATCAATTAGAGAAACATAGTTTAAAAAAAAAAATAAAAAAATAAAAACAGAAGTGAAAAGGACTCAACGAGATATGGTGAAACTATCATGTTATTTCTAACACCTGAACTCTGTGCTTTTATGAATAGACTCTTTAGATGTTGCCATCTAATCAGATTAGTTCCTCAACTCCTACAACCAAAATGCTTCCATCCACTTAGATTGGTTAGTGCCATCCTTAATAAGCATAAATTTCTAGGCTCTAGAGTTTAACAATGCAACTGCCACTAAAAAGTTTCTCCCATACCCCCAAACTTAAATCTAACATTGTCCTCAATGTTCTAAAGATAAAATTAAAAGCATGAACAAGGAGAAAGCTGTTACCATTTAAAGCAAAAGAGATAAGGAAAGATATTACCGTGTCGCATGGATGTTGGGTTACCTCCCAAGAAGTGCTAAGTTTAAAGTCTTCAGCCAGACGTTACGTACCCATAAACTGGCTAATTACCCTTTCAAATTGTATATCAATAGTCGAAACAACTGTGGATCATCAAAACCGAATAATACTGCCACTAAAATGAGACAACTGCACCAAATCAGAAAAATGAACAGACATGAGCACATCCTCATCCAAGGTTTCTGCAAGACAAGCTGGATCTATCTGGGACGACCAATTGAGCTTCATATGAGTGTCTTGACAAACAGATTCATCCGAATATCGGGTTTCTAATAGCTGGATTTCCTCCTGGATAGTATCGGGAGGATCGGGTTGTGGAATCTGAATAGACTCAAGTAATAGCTCAGATGTACTAAGCTCGAGTCCCAAGTTAGGGACTTCTAATGGGGATACTTGACGATCAATACCCCCAAACTTAGGGTAATCACTACTCTCCGTAAGACCTAGCACTATGGCTTTAATTTCTAGATCCTTAGAGTCTTTAAAATACTCAAGAGATTCATCTAGTTCTCTACCCCCAAACTTTGGGTCATCATAACTCTCAGAAAGACCTAATACTATTGCTTGGATTTCTGGGTTTGTAGAGTCCTTAAAATGTTCGAGAGCTTCTTCTAGGTCCAAAGTCTGGTCATCTATCTGACCTAAGACAATTGTCTTATCAAATTCATCCAATGAAGTGTCGTCCCAATTATCCTGAACTAGATCATGAACTAAAGTGCTAATCATATTCACTTCCTCTAAATCATCGAAGGTTGTCTAGTAACATTAAAGACATTTAGTTCGGTGGTCATATTACCAAAGGATAAGTTCGTAAGTCTGTCCTACGGTTGATAACAACATTAGACGTGGCTAAAAATGGGCGACCTAAAATTACCGGTATTTGATTTTTCGGGGTCGGGGACGGGTTGTGTATCTAGGCTACGAAATCCACGGGATAAATAAACTTGTCGACCTCAATAAGAACATCCTCTATCACACCACGAGGAATTTTAACGAGACCTATCGCCTAAGCTGCGGTGTTATCTTGGTAGGTTTCAAGTCACCAAGTCCTAGTCAGAAGTACACATGGTACGGAAGTAAGTTCACACTAGCTCCTAAGTCAAGTAAAGCTTTCTATACCCTTTGTTTTCCTATCGTGCAAGCAATCGTAGGGGCACCTGGGTCTTTATACTTAGGAGTTGTGTTGTTCTGAATGATCGAACTTACATGACTAGCTAAAAGGCTTTTTATGGACACTAAGCTTTCGCTTTCGCGTACACATATCTTTAAGGAATTTGGCATAAGCGGAAGTTACCTAATTGCTTCTAGTAACGGAAGGTTTATGGTAACTTTCTTAAAAACCTCCATTATGTCATTAAAGTTGGATTCACTCTTTGTTGGTACTAATAGCTGTGGAAATGGGGCTCTAGGCATAAAATAGGGCCTCTCGGGAACCAAATTGGCATCATCGGAGATTTTATCGGTCCCCCTCGGCTATGGATGGTCTGAGGGTGTACTACGATATGCTCACTATCGGGCATGGTTACACGATTGTCTACTACTCTACCACTCCTAAGGGTTCTAATTGAATTCAAGCGATGAGATGTTTTTCACCTACTTCATGAACTCCTCTAGGGTTGGGTTGTGTTTGACTAGGAACCTTTTTCTCTCAAAAATTCATTTATCAGACCAACTTCAGGGTTTTTAACTCGGAAATAGCACGACTATTTTCTTGTCCTATCCTGTTACTAGCTTGTAGACTTTGTTCTCTTGATAGCTGAAATTTTGTAGTTTGTTGAGTTAACAAGTTGAGAGACTCCTCTAAGCTTAGGATTTTCTTATCGGTGATTAAAGCGAGTTGGTCTGAAGGATTCTTAGTATAACCAAAACACGGGGGAACATTCGAATTACTAAACTGACTTTGATTCTGGTCCTTAGACCATGAGAGGTTCGGATGGTTTCTCCAACCAGGATTATAGGTTTCTGAATATGGGTCAAATTTCTGACGGTTGTCGAATCTAGTGTTATTATATAGAGCATTGGCTTGCTCTTCATTATTCTGGCCTTCCCAAAAAGGATCCACTCTACCACTAGTGTGACCCAATTCTATAGCTTCTAACCTTTTAGCTATTCTTTGCAATTTTGGCATCGATTCATAGCCTCCTTCTACCCTATTAACGTTTCCTCTTCCTAGAAGAATTGTTTTAAGGGTACCCTACTATTTTCCAATTGTTCGGTCTTTTTGGCGATTTCATTCAAAAATGTCATCGCCGCATCAAGCTGTTTGGTTTTCAAACCCACCTGTACACATAGATTCTCGTGGTCGTAGTGGAATAATCTAAACCCTCATAAAGGATCTGAAATAACCTAACCTTTTCTAAACCATGATGAGGACATTGGGCTAATAGATCATTGAACCTTTCCAAATACCTATACAAAGATTCTCCCTCCTGTTGAGAAAACGTGCAGATTTGCGTCCTAATAGACGATGTTTTGTGCCTAGGGAAAAACTTGTTCAAAAAGGAAGATGTAAGTTGTTCATATGTTTCGATTGACCCGGAAGCCAAACTATATAGCCACGATTTGGCTTTATCTTTTAGGGAAAAGGGGAATAACCTAAGTTTCAGAGCATCATCATCAAGATCTCTAATTTTTAGGGTACTACAAATTTCTTCAAAATCCCTAAGATGGAAATAGGGGTTTTCATTTTCTTTCCCTAAGAAGATTGGGAGCAGCTGTAAGGTCCCAGGTTTGAGTTCATAAGTTGCTTCCGTTTCAGCTAACCTGATACATGAGGGACGAGTAGTCCTAGTCGGGTTCAATAAAGCTTTCAAAGTTGCCATTTCTGGCACTATCGGAATATAAGGGATTGTCTCCCCAAACGGACGTTCAAAAACGGACTCTTCAAAAATCGGACTTTCTAAATTGAGGTAATCGAGACGCTTAGAACTACTAGGTTTCTCTTTAATGAATCTACCTAGGGCGTCTCTTTTACGTTCCGGCATGCAAACGAATAAGGAAGGGGATTCTATGCAATCACAAAACAAGGTGACTCAACCAAATCAAACCTCTTTTGATTTCTAGCAAACAAAAAGCATGATGGCTCCACTTAGATTGTTTCTAGACCAGCTTCTAATCCTTCGAAAGGGAATTCATTACAATTTAAGCAAACCCCTCTGGAATCAATCCGAGTCAAAGTAAGTTGAAGAGAGGCGAGGGAAGCTCGGTGGAGCTTTGATACCCAAGGCCTCACCGGAATTACAATGCGGCGCGATCACGCAATCAACTCACGTAAACCTTCATGAACTTGAAGTGTGCTTAAAAAAGAGTAACCAATATTTTTCGAATGACTTTCCTATTAAGCTCGTTACCCTATCGGTCTTGTTCTAGTCAAAATTTTAAGGCTTAGGTTCGCGTAGGTTACGTGTTCCTAAGGCGGGCAAGAAGAGAACGGGGATGAAATCCGAACCCTTATCTTGTATGGCCATGCCTTGCCCTTTACTAAAAAATTAAAGCAGCCGTATTCAAGTCCTAAGCATATATGCAAACGAAGGAGTCCAGTAACTCGCTGACAGGAGATTCGCGAGTGTTTAGAGTCTTACCTCCCGTTCCAGACGGGGGATGAATCGGTTGTAGTCGACTCGGGCCACTGACTCCTATGTCAGTGTACGAACCCAAGGTGCAGAGACAATATCGTAATTGTCCTCCTTCTCTGCAAACAGTTTATATTTAAGACTACCCTTCTGTAGGGTTTAAAAATAATGTCCAAAGTCCCAAAAATGTCCAAAAAGTCCAAAAATAAAAAGAAAAATTACAAAAATAATTATAAACCCTAATACAGTTTTCGAAAAAAAACTAAGAAAATAAATAAAAATAAAAATAAAATTCTTTGTCTCTTCCTCGTTTCTTTTCGCTTTGTCTTTGACTCCAAGTCTTTAGTTAATCACCAATATCTTTGGCTCAACTTTCTTTTCGATCCAATATCCAAACCTGTAACCAAAACACAAATACCCAAGAAAACGTAAAATAGAACAAAAGAATAAAAATCACTAAAAACCTAAAAAAAAATCTAAAAACAAGTCCCCGGCAGCGGCGCCAAAAATTGATGTGGTTTTATGTTGTTGTAGAAAAGTTGTAAGAAAGATGTCGTTCACTCAGACTTGTGAAGATTCAATTTTAGGTTCAAACTCAATAGAAAACTTACAAAGTTGTTATCAAGATTATAAAAAGCACCGAGACTCAGGATTCCACCATTGACCAATTAAGTGATTCAATCTAATCAATATTCATGCAATTCTTTGCATTTGAAGTGATTCGAATTTATTGCCTCTAGTAGATTTTCGAAGTAACAATTGTATACATCAAGCATGAAATATCAAAAGTCTTAAACTAAGCATGCTCCATCAAAACGAATCACAATCATTCAATAAAAATCAATTTTCCAATATTAGTTCCATGCAAATAATCATAAAAGAAATTGCAAAAATTAATTAAAATAGAAATATACCACTCTTCATGGAACAATGGCTTCCTCCGTCGCCTCGGCTAAGGGTTTTAGCTCCTCATATTATTCACGTGCTCAAAGTAGGTGTTCATAGCTCAAAAGGGTGAAAAACAAGAGAAAACTACTAAAGCAGCGACTTTGTAACAGATATAATTGTTACAGAAGTCAGATTCTGAGAGGAACCCTAAGCGAACTGATTGCGAATTCGATTAATTGTTGGAAAAATTGTTCTGAAACTGTTACAAATTGATTAAATTTGAAACTAAAGGCCACGGATTCTGCGACTTTCCTTAAGTGCTGTTGTGTGTTCTTCTTCTTCCTCGTGCCTGTGAATTGTGAAATCGTCTCTGCAACTCCTAAACTTCTCTACAACTACCCCCTAAGGTCTCGACCCTCTTTGTGAACTTCCCGCGGATCTTATATACACCTCCAGACCAATAAAATCTCGAGTAAATCTTTGGAATATTTTTTTTTTCTTCCGTTCACACCAAGTCACGGGAATATCTCCCTTTCTTTCCTCTGTTGGCTTCTGTGCTATCAAAATATTTCCTAGGATATAGTTGCGGCTAGTAGAGGATATCCTCTCTTCCCATTCCCACGTAACTTCCTTCATAAACCAAAAATACCCAATATACTCTCCACCTCCCTGTTTTACTCTAGTCCGTGTAAACTTCTTTCTTTATCGAGTCTCAAACACATACGAACCCTGACTCGAGCTAACAGGCCCATACTAACTTGGTCCGAAGAAAATCCATGACAAAATCTCGTCTAAATCCAACTCAAGGAGTTCGCAGGTGAATATTATTCTTCCTGCCTCTGTGTAGCTTTTTCTCGATGATAAAGCCCAGTTCAGTCGATTCAAACAATCATACAGTCCCTGTTAAAGCTAAACAGGTCCAACCCAATCGATTTTAGTGATTGAATCTCTTAAGATCACGTCCAAAATCCAAACCCAAATCTGTTCTTCACTGCAACAGTTTCCCGCCAATTTCCAAAATTCAAAAGGTAGGGGATGACCTCCCCTTATCCATTCTCGGGGTGCGAATAGCAGATGCTCTGGAAATGGGTTGCCCCTTAGTAATTGAGGTACCCCTTATCCAAAATGGGGGTCCGTATAGTAATTTTCTCCCACGAGCGCAAAAACCACTTTTCGAGCCAATTTCGCCGCAAAAGCTTATTTCTCCAAAAACACCTACAAAGACATAAAAATACCAAAATAAGCGCAAAATCGAGTACTAACATTACAAAGAATTGAGACTAAAATAGACACATAAATGCGTCTATCAGATGGAGCATAAGTCCCCTCGGGTAAGACTATCTTCAAGCACTTCCCCCAGCAATCCCTCGGGCAACAAAGGTTCCATTCAACGGTGTTAGCAGCAGCAACCTCAACATCCCATCCCGAAGCAACCACAGCGGCAACAGTGTCCCCCCCGTCCAGCATACGCCACCATGACCCCTCCGGTATCACCAACGACACCTTTGGCATCAACTTCAAAGGGTATTTCGTTTCCGTCATATGCTCCTTCGAAGGTTTTCTCAGCAACACTTCGGAGAAAGTTTTTTGATTCATCCGCATCAGAGTCAAGAATCATGGCGCTCTCCTCCAAGGCCCCCACACGTTCTCCTTTCCGTCGCTTCAACCTAGAAATAGTCCGATCCGCCCCATACCCGGATCGAGGAAAGGCTTTTCAACACTGAAACCTCTCAACATGCCAAGATTCTTCCTCGTTCTCTCGCCCCTCCTCCATGCTCACTGAACCCAAGAAAGTCCGAACATGTATCTGTTCTTCATGGGGATAGATGGAAGGGAGGTCCTTAATGATTTCACTAGCTTCATGGAACGGAGGTTCAATCCCAACCAATGCCTCCTCAAGAGAAGAAGATCGATCTCCGTCAAAGTCGAAGTCCTTCTCCAGAAGAGTTAAAGGCGCGGCCATCTCTAGAGGGTCCCATCATACCTTTGCAAAAGATGGGGAAAATGATCAAGTTCCATCATATATATACACATATAAAAAGAGGATAACACGAACAGAGAAGAAGAAGAAAACATACCGGTATGATCTTCTTAGCCCGAATAACCCTAGTCGGGGTGCTTTTGCAAGAGTCGGACCTCGCGCCTTCACCTGGAGAATCTGGCTAGTTAGAAGATGATTCGTCTCTGTACGACATGACAAAGAGAGAAACTAAACAAGAAGAACCCTTTCTCAAACGAGGGAGACGGTGCAATTACGTTGGGTATGAATACGGAACCTTAAAGAAGGAAAGGAAGTAATGAGGGACATAACGCTTCCAGATTTTTGGCATGGATGATGCCCTGATTGAAGTCGCGCGTGAAGGAAGGCGAAATAAGGAAACTTTGCTATCTGTAGAAACACCTACTCCCTCCTTGTTTACACCGGTCCCATCAAGCTCGCGCCAGTCTCCCCAAACTTCCCAACAGCCGCCCAAGTCACGCCAGCTAGCACGCTCAGCTTCCCCACCTTGCGCCGGTCCCGCCAGCTAGCACGATCAGCTTCCCACTTTGCGCCGGTCCCGCCAGCTAGCACGCTCAATTTCCCAACTCGCGTCAACTTCTCAATGCCGCCCAGCTTCCTGTCTCTCACGACGCTGACTTCCCAATTATGCCAGACCTCCGATTTGTGCAAAGCGCCGAGAGGCAAGGATTCCAAATCCTATTTATAAAAAGGTCAGACAAGCCTCCTCAATTCTCTTTACGATTTGATGTTGATAGTTTGTCACCATCTTATGCTTACCTCGCAACAAATCTCCTGTTCCGAGCTAAGCAGGGGACTTAATGTTGATGGTGGTTTTAAACAAAGGGTAAAATCGTATAAACACCCAAATAACCTAATGTTACCGGTGACACAATTATTAGAACGTTTAATGCATGTAGTCAGTAATTAATAGGGGGTATTTTTTCAAATTAGGGTTACAACGAACAAAACCCTAATTCCCCTCCGTGCCAATGGCAAATCATGCCAGCCACACCTAGCCCAAGTAAGCCGCGCCATGCCAAACGCACTCTACCTTGGCCCTAGCTATGCTAGTCACACCAAACGCGCCAAAGCATGCCAACCATGCTAGCCGCACCTCCGTGCCAATGGCAAATCATGCCATCCACATCTAGCCCAAGCTAGCCGCGCCATGCCAAACGCACTCTGCCTTGGCCTTAGCTATGCTAGTCACACCAAACGCACCAAAGCATTCCAACCATGCTGGACGCGCCTCCGTGCCAATGGCAAATCATGCCAGCCACACCTAACCCAAGCTAGCCGCGCCATGCCGAACGCACTCTGCCTTGGCCCTAGCTACGCTGGTCGCACCATGCCAAGCCAAACACCCTTACCTTGGCCCTAGCCGCGCCAAGCCAAACACCCTTACATTGGCCCTAGCCGCGCCATGCCAAAGTAGCGCCCGCGCCTCGGCTTGCAAACCGTGCAACCTAGGCCAAATTGGCCACGCATGCCATTGGCACATGCCAACACGCATCGCTGGTAGCTTTTCTTACCAAGCCGTGGCCCTAATGGCCGAGCATGCCATTGGCACATGCCAACACGCTCGCTGGTAGCTTTTCTTACCAAGTCGTGGCCCTAATGGCCGAGCATGCTATTGGCACATGCCAACACGCTCGCTGGTAGCTTTTCTTACCAAGCCGTGGCCCTAAAGGCCAAGCATGCCATTGGCACATGCCAACACGCATCGTTGGTAGCTTTTCTTACCAGGCCGTGGCCCTAATGGCCGAGCATGCCATTGGCACATGCCAATACGCTCGCTGGTAGCTTTTCTTACCAAGCCGTGGCCCTAATGGCCAAGCACGCCATTGGCACATGCCAACACGCATCGCTGGTAGCTTTTCTTACCAGGACGTGGCCCTAATGGCCGAGCATGCCATTGGCACATGCCAACACGCTCATTTGGTAGCTTTTCTTACTAAGCGTGGCCCTAATGGCCAAGCATGCCATTGGCACATGCCAACACGCATCATTTGGTAGCTTTTCTTACCAGTAGTGGCCCTAATGGCCGAGCATGCCTTTGGCACATGCCAACACGCTCATTTGGTAGCTTTTCTTACCAAGCCGTGGCCCTAATGGCCGAGCATGCCATTGGCACATGCCGACACACATGTTTGGTAGATTTTCTTACCGGTCGTAGCCCTAATGGCCGAGCATGCCATTGGCACATGCCAACACGCATCGCTGGTAGCTTTTCTTACCAGGACGTGGCCCTAATGGCCGAGCATGCCATTGGCACATGCCAACATGCATCGCTGGTAGCTTTTCTTACCAGGACGTGGCCCTAATGGCCATGCGTGCCATTGACACATGCCAAACACGCACGCTAGTAGCCTAACTTGCAAGCCGAGCAACCTAGGCCAACTTGGACGTACGTGCCATTGACAGATGCCAAAACCCACGCTGGTAGCCTAACTTGCAAACCGTGCAACCTACCACCAAGACATTCCGCACACGCCATTGGCACATGCCACACACGCCACTAGCGGCTACGGCATTGCCACTTACACTCAACGTACAACCTACCACCAAGGCATTCCGCACATGCCATTGGCACATGCCACACACGCCACTAGCAGCTCTGGCATTGTCACTTGCACTCAAGGTGCAACCCACAACAAAGGCATTCCGCACATGCCATTGGCACATGCCACACGCGCCACTAGCAGCGCCACTTGCACTCAAGGTGCAACCAACACTCGAGACATCAACACAAGCTGGGGGATGCTTTCCAGGGTCTTGGTTTGGCGGTCATAGCATGCGGCGTACACTACGCTCACATTAAGAAAGCGTGAATAGGAATAAAGCGATCAAATAAATGAGGAAATAATGGTGAAAACGTTTTCACCCATAAACACCATGCGGTTACCACCTCCTCCCATTATTTCACCCTTTACTCTCTTCCTTCATGAGGCCAGGGTACGTTTCAATCTCGACTTGTATAAATAGGTCTTACCTATTTCCTCCAGACAACAAGTCTCGGTCAGGAGAAAAACACAACACTCTCAGAAAAGGCAACTTTGCAAGCTCTCCAAAAAAGCTTTCATCTCTTGCAAGCTTAGAAGATTTCACTTTATGATACAAGTCGAGACACTACTCTCGGGAATTATTCGGGTCTCAACACCTTTCTTTGCTTCCCTCCCCAAATCAACCCTTCTCCTCCACTTTGTGACCGAAGCAATTCTGGAACGACCATTTCTTGGTTTAGGCCGGACTTGTACAGATTGATATCTCGAATCTAGAAAGTGCTCACGTGCAACACATTTGTTTAGGGTTTAAACCATTTTCTCACTCACCTACCGAATTTACCAAAATCGGCGGAAACGATTTTTACCCATAAACAGCATCATTTCGTGAAAAATGGTGGTCATGGCGCGTTGGTATGTGGCGCCAACATTTTTCAAACCGAAGGGCATCACAATGTAGTAAAATTTTCCAAGAGGAGATCGAAAAGCCGTCTTACTTTCATCGTGTTCGTACATATTTATTTGGTTGTAGCCGCTGTATCCATCCATGAAAGAAAACATGTCATGTCCGCTGGTGGCATCTACTAGCATGTCAATGTTGGGGAGCGAAAAGTCATCTTTATGGCAACATTTGTTCAGATCTCTAAAATCGACACATCATCTGATCTGGCCATTCTTCTTTTTTTACCAGAACTACGTTTGCCAACCAGGTGGGGTGATGGATCGGTTTGATGAAACCAGCTGCTAGTAACTTTTGAATCTAAGCCTTAATCTAATCTTCTACATCATGCCGGAATTGCCTTGGGGTCTGCTTGACCGACTTGGATCTAGATATCACGTGCAAATGGTGAGTGACCAGCTTCTCGTCTAAGCCAGGCATTTCATCGTATGTCCATGCGAACACATCTTGATATTCCTTGAGGAGGTCTACCAACTTTATACGTTCGTCTGCGCGCAGAGTCGAGCTTATAGAGATGGGTCGTGGAGATTCTTCATTCCCGACATTAACAACCTCAAGATCGTCCATGGTCGAGTTGGTGTCGTCTTGTAGTTGTCGTGGTGCATCAGGTACCTCCTCATGCGGCTCGTCACCACGTTTGCATTCCATCGGTCGGAGAGACTGTGCGGTAGTCTCCCCTGTTAATTGCTAACAGCGGAGCTGATATACGGTTTTCCCTTTTTCGTCGTGGCCCGTAATAAAAGCCCGTCCTCGCTTGGTTTGAGCCGAACCCTGGTTCTACGGATGAAGGCGGGTGTGTCTCTCTTTCGAAGGTGTGATGTGAAATCGGGTTTCTCCACGGGGTTGTGCAAGACCATCGCTTTCTTCAATGGACGTCTATTTTGGCAGTGGAGTGTGGTGAGCCTTGTTGGTTGTGACCTACGGCCCCTGTCTTGGCTCAAAAATCTCTATGCCACAGATCGGCGCATAGGGAGATAATGACGCAGTGATGCGAATGACCTCTCCGTTCAACATGGTTTTCAAACACTGGTGATACGTTGAAGGAATGATTTTGTTGTCGTAGAGCCATGGCCTTCCCAGTATCATGTGGTAATCTGTCTCCTTTTCAATTACCTCGAACCTTACTTTTGACTGGACAGGTCCCACCGATAGATCCAAATTGACGTACCCATATGTACTGGTTTGGTTGCCTTCGAAATCAGTCATTGTAGTGGATTGTCGTATAACCTCGTTTGGTCGTACTTTGGCCATCCTGAGCGTCCTAAGGGTGACAATGTTGGAGGACGCTCCTGTGTCGATGAGAGCCCTTTTGAATTCCACGTCTTTGATTCGGGCTGTGACGTGTAGGGCACGGTTATGGCCTTCCTCTGCCATCATGTCGTCGTCGGTAAACGTGATATTATTGATGGACAAATATGGTGCTCTCGCCGTTTCCAAGCGCGAAGGAACCAAGGGCACGCTTAGCGTTATTCGATTGATGGCGGTGAACGTCTTCATCCGCTAATCCTTTGAAAGATGTAATAGTTCACATAAGTTTTCTACCAATGAGGCTGCTTCCTGGCTTACGGGTCTCTGATTAGTAGTGAAGTTGTTGGCTTGAGAGTGATCGTTTGGAACGTCAGTCCCCAGTTCTGGAGTTTCCGAGGCGGGCGAACCGTTCAACTCTGCCGTCAGGTTGATGAGGAAATCCAGTATGGCGTTAATTTCATCTTTCATCAGACCCATGTTTTTGGTGTGGATCTCCTGAACCCGCACTAGGTCAGTCAGCCTTTCCTTCGTTGGTCGCGTTGTCAGGCGTTGTGTTGGGAAAACAAACGTTGTTGTTCGCCTGAGTGTCGCTTGAGGACACAAATTCAGTCCTAAAATCGACCATACTTCTGAGTTAGAGAAACGTATTCAGAAACTGATATTGGGACCGATAAATCAATCTCCTACTGTGGTCGCCAATTATTTGTGGATGAAAATGGTTTCTGCTGATTTCGGTAATTTCGGGTGTACGAGTGAGAAAAAATTTAAACCCTAAACAATGTACTGCAAGGGAGTACTTTAGATTCGAGAGATCAATCTGTACAAATCCAGCCTAAACCAAGAAATGGCCGTTCCGGACTTGCTTCGGTCACAAAGTGGAGGAGAATGGGTTGGTTTTGGGGAGGAAGCAAGGAAAGTGATGAGACCGAATAGTTGATTCGGAAGAGTAGTTGTGTTACTACGACATATCGAGAAAAATGGGAAGGCTAACAAATAGTAAGCTAGCAAGTATTTTACGAGTGTTGTATATTCCTAATGAACTTGTTGTTCGGGTGGAAATAGGTAAGACCTAAAGTGCT